>PITA01015202.1:0-50936 GCA_004023965.1 Spilogale gracilis
AGAAGAGAGAAGAAGAAGAAGAAGAAGAAGAAGAAGAAGAAGAAGAAGAAGAAGAAGAAGAAGAACAACAACAACAACAACAACAACAACAACAACAAGAAAGGAAGAAAGAGGATAAAATTTTAGAGTTATAATTAAAACAGTCTTTTTGGATACTATGTTATTTTTTTTAAAGATTTTATTTATTTGACAGAGAGAAACACAGCCAGAGGGGGAACACAAGCAGGGGGAGTGAGAGAGGGAGAAGCAGGCTTCCCGCCGAGCAGGGAGCCCGATATGGGACTCGAACCCGGGTCTCCGGGATCATGACCTGAGCCGAAGGCAGTCGCCCAACCAACTGAGCCACCCAGGCGCCCCTGGATACTATGTTATTATAAGCCAAGGACTAGGAAGAAAAATCCTTCCAAATAATTTTCATAAACATACCTCCCCATGTATTTCTGTCCCATGTATTCCAGTGAATAGCAATGTTAATATCACCTTGTTACTTCACTGCAGATTAAATGAATACAACTTCTTGCACCTTTAGGGTTCACATCCAATTAGAATTTTTGTCTCATCGTGTTTATTTATCTACAAATACACATAAAAGCAGACACTATGTGTGTCTGTCTTAGCCAGTGGAGAATACAGAAACTTTTTATTTAGAGTGTCATCAATAAAGTTAACCATTTCCATCTTTGTTGACTCATTTGTGGACCTAAGACTATCATGTATGAATGTATGGCCTTAACACACATTAGTCCTAAAAAAGTTAAAACTATTAAGAAGGAATAAATATCACTTTTTTTTTCTTTTTCTTATCTATCATAGCAACACTCATTGACTTAATGTTCTGTGTAACAAGCAGGTGTCAGAGATTTTGACATACAAAGACAAGGTGAGATCCACCCAGATCTCAGGAACATGCTAAAAATCATAAGCTGTCCCTGTTGAAATTTTAGCATGTTTCTGTTTTTTAAATGTCATTTAAGATTCTAAATAAAAATCAGCATCTATTAAATAAACGCATTTACTTATTTATATTTCTTCAATTTGTATTGCCCAATTGGTTTTAAAATTAGCATAAATACCAGAGAGAAAGGGAAAGGGGAATCAAGGCTGAGATGAATTGTTAATGTTGCACTTTATTTAAAGAAAATACACATACAGTATATGAACCCATGTATATATGTACATAGGTTTTGAGGTTGTTTGATCATTTTAGCGAATATATTTTGAATCATAAAAAATAGTTATTTAAAAATCCTATTGAGGAATGAACTCTTTAGCTATGTAGTCCTCAAGACTTATAAACATCTAGATGTTTAAATTTGGGAATACAGTTACCACAGAGAGTCTGATTCTATAATTTTTAACACTGCTATGTATAATAAATTTGCACATTCTGTTTGGAACCACTTGACCAACTTAATTTTCTTGATTAATAATAGGAACAGATAATAGGAAAATAATATATTTCTATAAAACTCGGGATTAAATTAGCCATATTTAATAGCAGAGTAATTTATTGTATTTTGTATGATTTCTTTAAAATATAGAGCACTAATTGCAAGGAATTATTTAATGTGAGCTATTAAAATGGAAGTTCATTTAGAACACACAATATGCCTTTCCCATACTTTTAGAGCTATAAACTGGGATTACATTACTAGATCAACATGTTAAAATTAAGTTAAAACATAACAGAATTTTTTTTGTGAGTTCTCTCTGCAAGTGAAACAAAGGCAGATTCCTTATCTACCCCTTATCTAGCTACACACACAACTTCAGGAAGGCTTCTGAGAGTGTCTCTCATAAGCCCTTGGTTAAAATCTAGCAGCCAACAGTTTTACCCTCTCCTGTTTTGGCTTTCTCTGGAACTGTCTTCTTCAACTGCCTTCAAGTGGCATGCAATTGCTGCTACGTCTCCACCGTTAGTGATCATCTGAGGCCTCAGTGAAGCTAATACAACACCAAGTGTGTCCCTGCCTTTGTTGCTGCAGGTGACACCAGCAATGCATGAAGTCCTCCTCAACTGTTTCTACATATGAGCCGCAAGTTAGTCCACTGTGGCTTGAGTCCTGGTATTCCCACTTGAAGATGCTTTAACCTATCAGACCTTCTAGCCCTCTTATGTTACATTCTCTTACATAAGCTGTGTATCAATAAACTTACAAAAAATGCCACAAATAAATAAACAAAATACACAGCCAACCAAACAAACAAAAACAAGCAGATCCTTCAGAATTTATTTTTGTTTACTTTTATTTGCTCACAGTCCCTAGAACTCAAGGGAAAATTCATGTGGACTGACTTGAAAGCTATCTTTTGGTGCCATTATATGCCTTGAGGATCTCTCTTCTTACCATTCAGTTTTTCTCAAGAGATGCCTCCATTCCTTATACTTAGACCCTGCCTAACACAACTATATACCTTTCAAATATGCCCAGGAAATCTTTAATGAAGATGTATGAAGTCAAGGTAAACACCTCCTTAAGAAGACATACAGATAGCCAACAGAAACATGAAAAGATGTTCAACATCACTTATCATCAAGGAAATGCAAATCAAACCCACAATGTGATACCACCTCACACTGATCAGAATGGCTAAAATCAAAAACACAAGAAATAACAAGTGTTGGTGAGGATGTAGAGAAAAAGCAACCCTCTTGCACTGCTACAGGGCATGCAAACTGTTAGAGCTGCTGTGAAAAACAGTATGACAGTTCCTCAAAAAGTAATAAATAAAACTACCTTATGATCCAGGAATCATACTACCAAGTATTTACTCCCAAAATACAAAACACTAAATTAAAGGCATACATGTACTCCTATGTTTATAAATATCTTTATTTACAATAGTCAGCCAAATTATGGAAGCAGCCCAAGTGTCAATCCATAGTTGAGTGGAAAAGAAGATGTGGTATATGTATACGTACACACACACTGGAATATTAGTACACCATAGAAAGAATGACATCTTGTCATTTGCAATAACATGGATGGAGCTAGAGAGTATTATGCTAAGCAAAATAAGTCAGCCAGAGAAAGACAAATACTGTATGATTTCACTCATGTGTAGAATTTAAGAAACAAAACAAATGAGTGAAGGGCAAAACAAAGGATAGAGAGAGACAAATAAAAAAATAGACTTTTAGCTGTAGAGAACAAACTGATAGTTACCAGAGGGGAGGTCGGTGGGGAGATGGGTGAAATAGCTGATGGGGATCAAGAAGTGCACTTGTCTGTGATGAGCACAGAGTAATGTATGGAATAGCTGAACCATCAAATTGTACACCTGAAACTAATACAACACTGCATGTTAACTATATTGGAATTAAAATAAAAGTTTAATGATCATGAAATTAAAAAAAGATAAAACCTTTTGGCACATGTATTTTAAAGAATTCTCTGGATATTCCTTATTTATTTATTTATTTATTTATTTATTTATTTATTTATTTATTTATTTATTTATTTATTTATTTATTTGACAGAGAGAGAAAGAACAAGCAGGGGGAGAAGCAGGCAGAGGGAAAGGGAGAAGCAGGTTTCTATTGAGCAAGGAGGCTGATGCGGAGCTCAGTCCCAGGACTGTGGGATCATGACCTACGCCAAAAGCAAATGCTTAACTGACTGAACCACCCAGGTGCTCCTGGATGTTCCCCTTTTAAAATTGAATGTCTTATTATTGTTGAACTATTAGTAGGATTTAAGTTCATGAATGACACTATCTTGTAACCCAAAATATCCTAGTTCTTTTTATGATACAATGTCAAGGCATAGGAAGAACTTCCTTTGTAGTAGTTTGCATTTTCTTCAGTTTTAAATATCAGGTTTTTGGTTTTGTTCTTTCTTTTTTTAATTTTCAATTGACTTTTTATTGTTATATTCAGTTAGCGAACATATAGTACATCATTAGTTTTTAATGTAGTGTTCAATATTAAAAGGTAAAAAAAGAAAAGAAATATTCTATTGTATGTATATTGTATACAATATTCCACTGCACATATTTCTTTTCTTTTTTTACCTTTTTTTAAAAAGATTTTATTTATTTGACAGAAAGAAAGACAGAAAGAGAGGGAACAAGCAAGGGGAGTGGGAGAAGGAGAAGCAGGCTTCCCGCTGAGTGGGAGCCCGATGTGGGACTCGATCCCAGGACCCTGGAATCATGACCTGAGCCGAAGGCAGACGCTTAACTGACTGAACCACCCAGTTGCTCCTCTTTTTTTTACTTTGTAACATTTAACATTTTAAAGGCTTCTAAAATTAAGACATTACTTATGAATCACGTGTGTATTTGTTTGAGGATTTATGTTTTTTTCCTTCAAAACATTTGAGAATGAATCTGAAAAATGACTGCTTTGAATCAAAGAAATACACTACCAGGTTGTGACTATTTTTTTATTGTTTTTGCTGGGAAACTATATTTGGCCCAAGATGTATCTAAACACACACGTAGTAAAAGTAATACTGTATGATTCAATGAATGATTAAGAAGACCTTTAACCCAAGTTTTAAGGAACATGACTGAGGAAACCAAATCAACTTGGTATAAGATGTTTTAACTGCAAAAGATTGCCTGGAAGATGTGTAATATGTAACTACAAAATAATTACTCAGAACTTTAAGGTATATTGTGGGTATGTTATTTTCATGTGAATCTACATGGAACATACATTATCCTTAAAATGAGTCAACAAATATTTTGTATGCATGAACCTGACTTTAATATATGTTGGTTGTTGACAGGGCAATTATGTGTGTGATCCCTCCAGAAATCAGCAATCTTTGTCCTGTTGTCTGAATATGGGCTGTGCCCTGATATCAACCACCTGTGTCTCTCAACTTTGCACTACTGTTTTAAATAAGTTCCTAGTGAAAGAGTGTGAATAAAATAGCATAAATGAATCCTCACTATGGGGAAATAGAAGATATTCTCCAAGTTTTCTTGATTAGAAACTAAGAATAGCAAATTGCCTCTTATACTCCAAACTACAAAGTGATGCAAACCAAATGTTCTCCCAATTCCTCATCAGCCTTAGAATCCTTACCACCTTACCTTCAGCTATAGATCCTCTTCGGTCAACAGTGGCCACCTCTCCCTTACCTGGAGGCCATAATGATGGAATATGTGGATTGAACCATATTGAGGATGCTTCTGATGTGTTGATTACTGAACACAGTTTCAAGCCCACTGACAAAGTCACTGACAGAGGGGTCACTGACAGAGGACACAATGAGAATATATCCCCTGAAGACGGATAATGCGGTGCTGGAAACACCGGACTCAGAATGGGCCAGATCTCATGCCAAAACTCTGTTACTCACACCATATCCAGTTTAAACTTCTACATCTTCTATTTTTGCTAGTTTATTACAGACCTCTCCAAATTACCAGGTATCCTTCTAATTTGCAACAAGTTCCAAAGAGCAGCAATTTTTTCACTTTCAACTTTTTATCACATGAGGCCATCTTTCCCTTGAAGAATCTGTATAATTAGGTATAGTGACTGTTAAATCATTGTCCCTGGAACAGTTGTGTGGAAACCAAGTGGGATACTGGTTCAAAGTATAGATGCTTATTCTCCACCCAAGACCTACTCAGTCTGAATATCCAGAGGCAGGGTCTACCCCAAAAGCACTAGTGAGTGCTTAGTGAGACACCCAGTAGTATACTTCATAGCACTAGTAAAGTAGGGTAGCAATTTCTCATGTTCCTAATGGTAGTTAGTAGAAGGAGTGCAAACTCCCCTTCCTGGGTAGCCTAGAGACACAAGAACTGACTTCATGGTCACTGTCATTCTCTATTTCCAGCAATATTACCTTCATTGGGGCAAATAAGATTCCAACACAAACAGGACCTCACAGTCAAAACTTTGCTAAAAACAGGTAGATACCAAAGATCCACCTTTCAAAAGCCAGTCTGGTCTGAAAGAAACCACCATAAAGACATCTGATGTTTGATTAGCAGCACTTTGCTAAGCTTCTGGTTAAAAAATAGCTCTTCGCAGCAACCCACTTTTAGCTGTCCCCAAGGTTCTGGTTTGAAACAAAGTTTGACATTATTTTTTCTAAGCCAAGGGAACACTCCTAGTATACAAATATCAGACAAGACACCTGGCCAGGAGCACTGTAATTCAGTTATTTCCCACTGAACAAGTTAAAACCCTCCCCCTTTTTTGCCTGAATTGTTGTGCCCAAATGCCACTTCCAGGGGCAACCTCTACTATCACAAACCTCCACTCCTGGTATTGATAGGTCCATATGCCAAGGAGCCCGAGAAGAAAGATGGTTTGACATCTTAGGGGCAATTTCCCTCCTTGGGGAAGGGCAGGCTTCCATTGCTCTGCCTTGCCTCTCATTAATGTGCCCAGCTAGGCCTCTTTACTCCTCTGTTTAACTGCATCCACTCCATTATTGATCATATTGCATGTAATGGTAGATTGGCTGAAGAAAATGATGATTACGCTGTAAAGAGAGGGCAGTGTATGGGATCCTGTGTCTCTACAGGATGCTATGGAGTCTACCTCAAATAAATGAATTGGAGACATATTCTGGATGAACAGTGATAGGAGCAAACCAGTTCCTGATATTAAGACAATCTAAGGTTTCATTCCACATTGGAAGCTAGAGCTACTCCAACGTAGTTGTTTAACATTTTGGCTCAAAGGCTTTAACAGTGGAGGCCTTTTGTAATCCCGAAGTGGATACTCTATAATTTTGACATAGCACAATGCACCTGCCTCATCACCTTCTTATATCTTCTGTGTTTTCAGTCTCTCACTTACTATTTTATTTGGCATATGGTAAAATTAAAAGTGTTGGTACATTCTTGCCTTGTTCTCTGTACTGAAAATTGCATGGGATTATAATCTTTTGTAATTCATGGCTATTTCTTCTGAAAGCTGATAATTGCTTCAATTACATTCTATATTCTACTAATTCTACTATTACCAATACCTCCTTTCCTAGCATATTTTTCATAGTTAACTCAATCAGTCATGATAAGAAAGGGTTTCATTTATTTCTTTTATAAGTTGTTGAGCTGAAGATGGGAGGATCATCGAATCAGTCAGATTCCAATCAGGAGACAGAAATGATACAATAATTTGAACAATAAGAGTTTAATGAAAAAGATAATATTGACTACAAGAGGAGATTATCTACTAGGAGTAGGTAACTCTTATACAAGAGGGGATAAGATTACAGAAATGGATATAGAGAGCAGCCATTACCTTCAGAGATGAGGCAGAGGACCCCAGAAAGCCCTCCTTCCTTCAAGCACTGATATCCAGACCTTGTTTGGAGAACATGTTGATCAAGGCCCACTGCATATCAGAGAAGTTTGCTGTATCAGTGGAACTTTTCAAAGCTACCCTCTGGGGTGTGGAAGAAGCCACAGAAGAGGGTAATGCTGATGAAATATGCTGTTGCTGAGCACTCTACTGTCCCATAAGCTCCCATCCACCTTACACTGCAGGAGCAAATTAGAGAGCACATGAAACCAGGAAGAAAAACCCTTTCACTTCTCTCATGTCTCTGCAGTATTCTCTCTACAAAGCAGCTTAACATTGTGTATTCTGGCAAGGAAGAAATGTTTCATTACCAAAAGCAGCACACTGAAGGGCAGATTGGGAGCTGAGAGGCAACAGTCTAGTAACTGGTATGGTCTACCCCATTGGCTATTCAGCTACTATATGTACCCTTCTTTACACAATTGAATTTCTTTACGACCATAAAACAAGTCTATGTTTTCATCTGACAATATAGAGCTATCCTCCATAGAAGTGAATAAATTCTTACCATTTCCCTAAAATGAAGAGACACATTGTCTCAATAGTCATTTTACCCATCAATGCATTTATTAATAACTCCTCAAATTCACAGTCCCACTGAATAGTCTTTTATTGAAAGACTAAATAGGGGGGTGCCTGGGTGGCTCAGTTGGTTGAGCGACTGCCTTCGGCTCAGGTCATGATCCCAGAGACCTGGGATCAAGTCCCACATCGGGCTCCCTGCTCAGTGGGAAGCCTGCTTCTCCCTCTCTCACTCCCCCTGCTTGTGCTCCCTCTCTGGCTATGTTTCTCTCTGTCAAATAAATAAAATCTTTAAAAAAAAAAAAAAAAGAAAGAAAGAAAAGACTAAATAGGGGTGCCTGGGTGGCTCAGTTTGTTAAGAGACTGCCTTCGGCTCAGGTCATGATCCCAGAGTTCCAGGATCAAGCCCCATATCAGGCCTCCTGCTTCGCGGGAGGCCTGCTTCTCCCTCTCTCACTCCCCTTGCTTGTGTTCCCTCTCTAGCTGTGTTTCTCTCTATCAAATAAATAAATAAAATCTTAAAAAAAAAAAAAAGAAAGACTGTATTCCACAGCACACCTTCCCCTCATAGTATTTCTATGGTCATTAGTCCTTTTCCTCCCAAGCACTAACCTTTGTTTCCTTGTTCAATCTAAGGCGACATGGACCAGTGATGCCCACTTTCCCCTGCTGCTTCTTCTGCTACTTCCCACCCCTCTACATTGCTGTGTTTTAGTAGCTGATACTTCATAGATAATGCCTTAAGATGCCAATGTAGTAGAATACAGATAATATGGGACACACATAAAAAAAACAAAATTATACAAGTAACTGTTGAATTTTATTTTTGGCAACTAATTTCAAATACTTTGCCCAAATAGGGAAATTGGCCAATTTGATTTTTACTCATGTCAGTCCCATCTCTACCCTGTTAATGAGAACTGAGTGGCCAAAAGTCAATGAGGAGAGGGATAAAAAGAAGCAAACTCATGAAAAGTTAAGACTTAACTATTCAATGTGCCTTTTATTTATTCTAGTGTATTTCTTCAATTGTTGCAAATCTGTGATTTGTTATATATGACCCAGTGGAAGTCTTGCCAGTCACACGAACCTATTAACAGAAACTCAGCCTCCTAACAACCGAGACACAGAGCTCAGGCCTGCTTTATTTCTCCACTTGCACCTCGATAGCAGCAGTGACCTTTGTCTATCAGACACCAACAGTGTGGAGGGCATCATATTTCTACTGACATCTCTGTTTGGTGTGACGCTATTTCCAAAAAGCTTCATTTATTTAATCTTCCAGCTGTCTGAAAATCTTTATGGGTGCCCATTTTTAGCTTGCCCTTTACCCTTTGTTTTCTGAACCTAACCAGGTCCTTGCTTGAGGTTCCCAAAGGTCTAAGATCAGTAGGAGAAGAAAGTGGAAACTGGTGCCTAATGAAACAGAAGTCAGCTGGAAAAGTTCCATAAAATTACTTTGGGGAGAAGCTGGTAGGAGAGATGCCACTGTGTTTTTATTTCCACTATCACAACACAAAATAATTAATGGGTAAAAAATACTTTTTGTTTAATAATTGCTGTTCTTCATTAGTGTGAACCAAGGGCACAGTCTATCTAAGACAATAACATCTGTACCCCATATTTCATTATCACCAAACTTCACATTTCACACAAAAGCATTGCTAGCACAGCCTTACAGCTTTAATTAGTTTCTGCCATAGCTGTGAAGGTCAGCCAATTATTGTGTGTGAAATTTCAATATGAAGTGGCTGAATTGAAGACAGCATTGCAACAGTGTGGGATTCTGCAGTGCTGTAAATCTAGCATTTTGGAACCATTTTTTAAAACACAAGATAACATAAAATAATCATCAGGTATGTACAGTTTCAAGGGTTACTAGTTAATTTCACATGTGCTTTGTGTGGGGAAAAAAAGCACACAATTTCTGATTTTTTTAAAATTCCCTCTATTACACTGTCATTATCTCTGACAGAATTGTTAAGGCTGATCCATGTTTTTATGTTCCATTTAGAACTCCTGTGGAACATTTGATCTAGGAATAAAGCCTGGTTTTATCAAGTTTTACATGATGGAAAGTTGAAAATATTCACACACATATATATTTAAACACTGTATTTGATCCATAAAAATGTAGATGCATATTAATTTATTAGGTCAACTTCAGAATGTCCTTCTACTTAAAAATCTGCTTAATTAAAACTGTTTTTCTAGGAATTCAATATCATGAGCTTTCTATCTAGGATGATAGAAATATGGAGATGGAAAGAGTCTTGATGCTTATCTATCCAGGGTTCTTTATTTTATAGATGAGGAAATATGCCTAAGAACAATATCAACTTCCGTAAGGTCACATAGCTCCTTAGCAATAGTGTCAGCAACAAAATTCAAGTTCTATCACCCTCTCCTTGTGGCTCCCCTTTACTATTTGTACTATCAAAGAATGATTTAGGAAAGGAGTACCACGTGATATATAAAAACTCCAAATTTTGCTCAATAATTTTTCATGAGGTTTGAGTGCTGTTTATTTTATTTTGTTTTATATGTAGACATCTATGTACTTTAATACTAATTCAAGCAAACAAATATTTATTGGGCCATCCTCCAAGCAAGGTACCCTGCAAGGCTTTACATACATCCAGGATGATTAAAATGCCCTCTGTGAGCTTCCAAGCCAGCAGAGTATGTAACAAAGAGGAGGAGAAAGAGGAGACTGCAGGAATAAAAACAGATATGTCTGATTGGAGGAATATAAAGATAGAGCAGAGCCAAAGAGGGCTGCCCAAAGCAGACAGAGAAGGAAGAAGACTAGAGGATGTTTATTTAGTAGCATGCCTGGCCTCTACCAACTAAATGCCAGCAGTGCCCCTCGCCCCAATCCTGGCAATAAAAATTGTTCCTAGGTGGGGAGCAGGTTGTAGAAAGAGTAGCAAATTCACTTGAGAACCACTGCTCTAGAGTTTAGTTTCTAGATAATAGAATACACTGAATCTTAGAAGACTTCCCAGTTCCAGAGACTGTGCTTCACCCTTATGGAGATGCATGATCCCTTGACCCTTCCCACATTTCCCAAGCTACTGACTGCAAAGGTAGTGTCACTTACTTCAAAGAAGCTTAGGAAGCTAAGGGCTAGACTGGAGTCATTTGATTTGATGATTTGGTGGCCAATGGGAGGAAGTTAAATGAGTATGACTGAGTGGTATGCAAAACAGCAGATGTGCATGAATATTCTAAGAAGTTAAAAAGTGAAAGAAAAAGCAGAAGTGATGCAGTATGTCCAAGGATTACAGCGTTGAGCACTCTCAACCTCAGGAACAGTTGAAATCTGGAAACAAGGAAGTCTTTGTTTGAGGGGAGTGGACTGTCCTGTGATTTGGGGGGGCATATTTTGTAGCACTTTGGTTTCTACCCACTAGATACCAAGAGGCATCCTTCCTCTCACTTGTGACAAACAAAAATGTCTCTGGATATCGTGAAATGTCCGCTAGGGTTTAAATCTCTCCTGATTGAGAAGCACTGGATTAGGAAGAGAGATTTTTGGTTTTTAATTTGGGTTGAACAAAACTAAACAAGTGTTCAGGAACAGAAGAAAGGAAGTGAAATGGGAAACTTGAGGAGGGGGACATAATATGAAGAAGGTGATAAGAAAGAAGACCAAGAATGCTTTGACAGAATGGACTTTCTTTCAGAGCAAATAAAGAGAAGGTCCCTGAAGTGGAGCTAAATGTGAAGTGCAGCCAAACCAGAGTCTTGATCTTTCAAAGTAAAGTTGTAGATGGGCTTCATCTGATGATAGAATCTGAGAGTGGGGAATTCACTAGAAAGTTAAGAAGCAAACTGCAGGTCACTGCTTAGCTGATATTAGAACAGGAGAGTTCAGAACCAGGAAGAAGTACATCAAAGATGCCATATCTGTTGCTTATTCAATTGACCTTTACTGGGAGCAACATCAGAGAATGGACACTTTATAGGACTAGGGATTGTCAAGAGAACATCAGCAGGGCAAGTGGTAAAGAAAGATGGGAGTGAGGTAGGAAGTCTGTGTGAGTTACATGAGACAAAAACTAAGGTAAGAGGCACATGAAGTCAAGAAAGTGGCCACAGCTTGAGAAATCAGGGAAGACTCAAAGGATCATGCATCCTAATGAAGATGAAACAGATTCTCTGCATTGGGAAGCCTTGTTAAGATCTATAATAATCTATGACCTAGAACCTAGACACTAGATTGGTGGTTCTCAAAAGAATTTGTCACCTCCCCACCCCTACCTGGGGGCATTTGGTGATGTCTGGACACAATCTTTATCATCATGACTAGGGTGGGGGAGGCACTACTGGAGTCTGGTGGGTAGAGGCCAGGGATGCTTCTAAACATCCTACAATGCACTATACAGTCCCACAGTAAAGAATTATCTGGTCCATAATGCCTGTAGTGCCTTTGCTGAGAAACCCTGCTCTAGATTAAAACTAAGTATCTAGTAAATTATTTAATGGAAACTCTTGGGAAATTTTTTAAAGAAAATAAAATTCAGACTCCTGAATTCAAGCCTCACAATGGGTATAGAGATTAATTTTTAAAAAAGGAGGGGGGAGAGAAAAAAAAAGAAAATTAAAATACTGAAAGGTCCTTTTACAATCCTATTATACCTTAGCATCAATTTTTATAGCATTTCAGACAGCAAGAACCTCCAACTGCTTTTATTCATACACTCATTTATTATTTCATGCAAAGTAAATTATTGTGTTTTATTATGGGAACCATATTAAACATTGGAAATATAAAAATAAAGTAGAAATAGACAAGCATTAACTCAGAGAAAAGTATTGCCATGGACTGAATTGTATTACCCTCACCCAATTTGTATGTTGAAGCCTGAACCCCCCAATATGACCGTAATTTGGAAATAGGGTCTATAAGGAGGTAATAAAGGCTAAATGAGGTTATAAGGATGGACCCTGATCTGATAGGATCAGTGTTCTTCTACGAAGAGGCATTAGAGACTTTGTTCTCACTTGCTTACCTCTGTCTCTTGCTCTTACACCCTTTCACTCTCTCCTCTCCCCTTGGGTTCAGGTCATATAAGTGTACCACCGATGGTGGCCACCAGGCCAGGAAGAGAAGCCTCACAAGAAACCAACTATTCTGGCCCTGTGATTTCAAACTTTCAGCCTCTAGAACTGTGAGAAAATAAGTGTCTATTGTTTAAGCCACTCAGGCTATAGTATTCTATATGGCTACCCACGCAGACTAGGATAAGCATATTCTTCTGTTTATCTGTTTTAATCCCAAGCCTTGTCCCAAGCAAATGCCAAAATTAGCAAATGCCATTTTTACCTTAGGAGCCTTCCCATTCCAACCTAACCCCTTTTCTTATTCTCTACTCTTCCTCATACCTTTGACAGTGTGAGAAATGGATTTAACTTTGAAATTAGGCAAATCTGATTCTAAATTCTAGCACCTAGCAATAGAAGCACTACAGATTAGCATTTAAGCCCTCTGAGACATGATATCCTCACTTATCAAAATGGACATAACCACTTTTGCTTAAAAGACTTAAATGAAAAATTGGGTGACAATGCCTAATACTGCTCTAATATATAGAAGTCTCTCAATAGTCAACAGTTTCCATTGTGCTGTTTGGATCACAATTGATCCAATTGTGATCCAACTATTCTGGCCCTTGGATAGGGCTGTTTTCAAAAAATATTTGGTTTATTTGGCTCTTCCCAACTGTCTCATTAGATGTTGGTCTAAAGAAGCTGAAGTTTTCCCTCTCCCAAAGAATCACCCAAAGAACTTTGAACACAGAAAAATTCCCAATCTCTACAACTGAAACTCAAGTGATCAATTTCTGGCCCTATAACAAGTAAAAGAAGCATTAGCATTTTGAAGTGTACCTGACTAGTATTATAAAATAAAATAAATAGGTAGTTTCTACTGAAAAAAATCAAACAAAGAAAATAAAATAAAGCATGCATTTATTTCCAGCATATTAAATTAAGTAAGCATGTTTTGTGGCATCACATGATGTAGGAATGTACTATCACTTAAGCATCTATCTACTCCTACAATTCACTACACTTTCATTATGTGCCAGGTACTATGCTAAGCTGTTTTCACCTGCTAACTCAGTTAATGCTCACAGAAAGCCTTGCCTCACTAGCATGACTGGCTGAATTATGAAACGAGGAACATGAACTTCCATTTGCTATCTATGACAATCTCTTCTTTTGTGTGACAAGAGAATCTGTAGAATGCCACCTCCTCTCATGGGAGATAAAGAGTTGTAATGATTGCTGGAGGTGCTAGATGGCATCTGAATTGAGGAATCTGGGCCAGTTTCATTTGGCAAAAGATTATCACTAGTTTCAGATCAATCTTTCAGGAAATTTCTCCAAACCATGGCTAGAATCACTTTATCTTCACCCTCTTTTGAATATCAACAACAAAGACAAAAGCTCTTTTCATGAAGAATTTTTCATACTTTGCAGCTGTTTAAAATACAAGTCGTGTCTCTGGTTCATCATCTCCAACCATGTAGGATGCTGTGGTTGCAGGGGAGGGCGGGGCAGGGGTAGTCAGTTCTCTCCCAAACAAACAGGAAATGTGGATCCTATTGCCAAGTGACCGGGTCAGGACACCTGATCTTTCAATCTGCTTTTCTAATAGAGATTAGAAAAGAAACTGTAGGACCAAAGAATTGGGAGACTGATAGCCATTAGTGCATGCTTTACCTACCCTTTGCCTTCCAGGCTCTAGATTCTACATGTAAACTTTCTCCAGTTTAGACAATACAAATTAGTAAAATCCTCCTAAATGACCAGGCAGGGATCTACCTCTACTTTTCCTAAGATGGTCTATCAAAGACTATCCAACATAGCAGAAGCCATACTTCACAGACTTTACCAGACTCATCATTTATTCTCTGGGTTCACTGATATAAGCTACGTGAGGGCAGGGGCCTTGTCTGTCTTTGTCACTGCTATCTCATCACTTATAGCACTGTGCTAGAAACATCATAGACATGCACTGAAATTATTCTTACAGAAGGAAGGAAAGAAAGAAGGGAGGAAGAAGGAAAGAAGTTATCCTAGACCCTAAACATGGAGAAACCCAAAGAAATTAATACACTAGAATTGCTCTTGGTATCAAAATCCAACATTAAAGTTGGAAGAAATCTCAGAAATACTAATGAGCCCAGCCCCTATTTACTGAGGTTCAGAGAATTAAGTGTTTTTTCCTGGTCACAAGTTAATAGCAGAAGTCTCCTGGTGCTTGGTCCAAGACCCCTTTCCTTATACTGTGTCGCCTGTCTGATGAGTGCTTCTGACCTCTTTGTTAACGTTCTCTATGTTTTTGAAAGGTAAAGAAAAGTACTTTACTTTGGGCCATTAAGAAATATATGATGTACTTATTTATTTATGTAACAGATAGACATAATCAGCTTAGTTTTTAATAATAGAGCATTTCCTATTTCTGGAGTATGTATGTGTGAGTCTGTGTAGTTATGTGTGTGTTTTCATTTGCAGTTTAAACAGAGTAAGATATGATGTCTGTAGGGCTTTCTTCATCAAAGGATAAGGACTTAAAGAATTCAGTGACTCAAATTCAAAATAGTATCCTCTTATTAAGGAAAATGCCTCTAAGGTTTTGGAATTGATACAGCAGAGACATTTAATGAAATGCTCTTAAGATTGCAATGCCTAAAATGTGCTGTGTGCACACTGAATTTTGTGACTTGAAAGAAATAATCTTATAATTCCCAAGTTTAATGTCATGCCTGTGAATTAAAAAGTTAGGCCAATTAGGGTTTTTTAGGAGAGAGCAAATGGCCAACTGCCAACCTGGGAAAGATGAGATGCTGAGTTCTGATGCCAAAACAAGAAGAAAGACCTCAGCAATGAGGGGAATGTACCTTCAAACATGGAAAGGAAGTTTCCACAGTCAGCCCTCTACAACCCTGGGTTAGAACTGACAGCTCTTTCAGGAGTTATTTCTGAAGAGCATAATATCAAGAGTTCTTAATTTAAAATGTTACATTACATTTATATAGTGCTTTTAACCTCTAAAAGGTACTTCTCTTCTCATTGATTAGTGTTAACACCCTCCTTCCCACAACAAGGAAGAGAATGCAGTATTTGTGTCTATTTTTTAGATACAAAAACTGAAAGTTGAGAAGTTAGATGATCTCTGAGCCATGACTAGAAGTCTGTTTCCTGGTACCCAGCCCCACAGTCTTTCTAGTTTACCTTGCTGAGGACTTTTTTGGGTGGATAATTTTTTTTTCCTTTTTTTGAAGGGGAAGAAGTAGCATGCTAAAAATTAAAAGACAAGAGTGAAACTAATGGGAGAAATAGAAAACTGTATTCTGGTTACCTACTCATGGCAACCTACTACTGTCATTATGGATAAGGACAGTGCAATATATAAAATCCACAAATATACAAGACTACCTTGTTAGAAAGATGAAGCCAGTCTCTCACAAAGCTATTCAAAGAATCAGCACAGCTAATGTGCTGTTTATTTTCAGCTGATCTGACTTACATGTTCTCTGCCTTCTTCAGCAATCCATTGGATAGCAGTGATAATGCGTGGTGAAATGGACAAGAGGATCAAAGAAGCATAGCTCTGGAATAATTGGCTCCCATAGTTAAGAGAGCTGAATGTTTCAGTGATGTAGCAAATGGGTTCTTTTTGCCAAACAATAAATGACTTTTTGGAAGCCATTCTCCTATAACTTGTAAAAACATCTTTCAAGGATCTCTCTAATACAGTGTTCTAGCCCTTAGGATTGAATATTCCAAGAAGGATCCATAAGTAAACTAAAGCTCTAGAGATTTTTCTGTTTTGACTCAACTCCTGTTTCAGTTCCAGTATTTCTAGGAAAACACTCATTGATTTACTGTCGTAAATTATGAGATGTTTTTAACATTGGGTGCAACATGTCTGATTTGTGATCCCAGGCCTCAGAAGTCCTATAGCAGAAATTTAAAATGTGCACCATAGCTCGGTACAAATAGGCTCACCTGTAAGCCCATAAAAGCCTCCACTTACTGTGCTATACTTCTTTTCTTACAATTCTGACTCCATTCTTCTTGATCCAGTCATGATCCATATCAAAAACTTAGCAATGCATGATTTCAAATAGCTTATTTTATACTCGTCATGAAGTAATCTCAGCATCATGCTGAAAGGTACAGAGGCCAAAGTCTTGATGGAGGCTGGCTATATATGATGGCAGGCATCACAGAGGTAGAAAGGTATGGCTTGATGTGTCTGAAAAAATAAAAAAAGCTTAATCTTCAAAGCTTAATAGTTGCCTGCTGGATTGTCTTTCCTGCCATACTGTAAGATCTGTGAGGTCTGTGTCTATTCTCCTCACCACTGAATAGCTAGTATGTAGTTCTATGCCCAGCACAAGGGAGGTGAGAGTACACATTTGTAGAAGGGATGATCAGGGCCAAATGCATTATGAGGAGGAAGAAGCCCAAGTTCAGCTGTAGTTATCAGAGTCAAAAGCTGTATTTCTCTATTGCTTTCCTCTTTCTTTTTCAGTATTTTTTTCTCACATCTCACAATCCATTGGATAGCAGTATTTTTCAGTATTTTTCAGTATTTTTTTCTCACAACAATGTCAAACTTGTTGTCATTTTTTATATAGTTGGGATGAACTGAGCAAACATCAATTGCTACCTGTTGACTCTGTTTCTAAAGACAGGTAGTGGGTTTAAGCTCCCTGTGGATCAGTTAGCACTCTTCTGATCCATAGCCAGAGACTCAAATTAATCTGTGTTAATCCCTCTTGTTGGTTATGTTAGTATTCTAATGTTGGATGGTCTGAAAAAGATGTTTTCTGACCTTTAGCCCTAAATCCATCCTATCACAATGTGAACCCACATCAATTCTGCCCTGCGTGCAGAGGACAATTGTTCACTAACGTTCATGCCCCATTCTTTATTTCCTGTCTGGATCAGTTACCTTTCACTGTATAACAAACCACCCACCCTTAGTGGTTTAAATTATGACCATTTTATTTAGCTCATGATTCTGTATATTATCACTTTGGGCTGGACTCAGCCTGGTGGCTCTTCTGAACTAATCTGATCTCACTTATTTTTTACTGAGCTCACACACATATCTGGAAGGCTCAGATAGATGGCTATTAACTCTCTTTGCAAGGTCTCTCATTCTCCATCAGCCTCAGCCAGTCCTCTTCATGTGGTGGCAAAGGGTAATACAAGCTGTGACATTTCTCAGTGTTAATGAAGACCTCATATACAATTTTTACCACATTCTATTAGCCAAGGCAAGTCACTAGGCCAACCTAGATTTAAAGGATACAGAAGCAGATTTCCCTCTTGATAGGAAGACCATTTTTGCAATCTACCACACCATCCTAGGTTCCTTTAAGTTTCATTAGTTTCATCCTTTTTCCATATTTCCCCAAAATAAGTCTTTTCTCTGTTTATCTTGGATCCAATCTCTAGATTTCATGTGTATGTCATACATTCATTCCACAAATATTTATTGAGCATCTACTATGTATTAAGATCTATGCTATGCTCAAAGTCCACCAAAGCATGGTTCTTACTTTTAAGGAGCTTAACATTATAGAGAAAGAAAATATTGAAGAAAAAGGTGATAAGAAGCAGAATAAAGTACTAGGAACCACAAAAACACAGGGCAGGGCCAAAATGCTGAGCCAGAAAAAAATTCCTGGGAAAGACAGCATTTAAATGATCAGGTTTAAATCAGTATTTTTCAAAGTCTGGTCTGTGGACTACCGGCAGTCTTCAAACTGTTGTTACTGGTCTGGTTTGAGATAAGAGAAAGTTTAGAAACCTTTTAGAAATTTGGTATTGCTGCAAAGTCCAAGCATGTGCTTCTTTTTTATTTATTTATTTATTTATTTATTTATTTATTTATTTATTTATTTATTTTTAAGATTTATTTATTTGACAGCGAGAAACACAGCGGGAGAGGGAACACAAGCAGGGGGAGTGAGAGAGGAAGAAGCAGGCCTCCCGCTGAGCAGGGAGCCCGATGTGGGACTGGATCCCGGGCTTCAGGGATCATGACCTGAGCCGAAAGCAGTCGCTCAACCAACCTACTGTGTTCCCTCTCTGGCTGTGTTTCTCTCTGTCAAATAAATAAAATCTTTTTTAAAAAAAATGTATCCGTCAGCAACAAAGTTAAAGTTTAATTTAAAAAATCTTTCTTTTAAAGATTTTATTTATTTATTTGACAGAGAGAGAGAATACAAGCAGGGGGAGTGTCAGGCAGAGGGAGAGGGAGAAGCAGTCTCCTCACAAAGGAGTGGAAACCTGATGTGGTACTTGATTCCAGAGCTCTGGGATCATGACCTGAGCCATAGGCAGTTGCCCACCTAACTGAACCATCCAGGTGTCCCCCCCCCCAAATGATCTTTTATCAGAGATACTGTGAGAAACACTGACTGGGTGACAAAGGGTAAAAGAGAATTAGTTAAGTATGTGATTTCCCAATGGAGATCCAGGTTCTAATTCCTAGAGTAAATGTTACCTTAATGAGAAAAGATTTTTGTAGATATGACTCAGTTAAGAATCTTGAGATGTTGAGATTTTCCCAGATTATCTGAGGGTATGCTAAATGCAATCACAAATAACCTTATAAGAGGGAGGAAATGGGATATTGGACACTGACAGAAGGGGATAAGGCAATGGACCACAGAGACAGAGACTAGAGTAATGTGAACACAAGCCAAGGAATACCAGCAGTCACCAGAAACTGGAGAAGGCATAGAACAGATTCTTCACTGAACATGTACATGCTGAACTTGACTTTGGACTTCTTGCCTCCAAACCTGAAAAATTTCTGCTGCTTAAGCCACCAAGTTTTTGGTATTTTGTTACAGCATCCACTGGAAACTAATACAATGTGTGAAGACAAGAGACATGAAGCAATATGATACATTTGGGGATTTATACAAAGCGAGAAAATGACTGGAGTAAAAGATATAGTTGGGAGGAGGAGTAGAGATAAGGAAGAAGAGGGAGGCAGAAATTGGGAAGACCAAGGGTCCCAACTGCATCCTGACATTTGAGGATTAACAAGAAGTCTCTGCAAGCCATTCACTTCCCAATTGGTGAAATGTGGCTATATTCTACATGAGGTAAAACACAGAGAAATATTGCTCCTTGAACTCAATTCAGGAAAAAAAGTATACCTTGCATGAAAATGAACATTAAAAATTTGTTATACTACTTGATGCACACCCTAAACTCAGCTGTCTCAGAAGAGAACTAGCCAAATTTGGTGAGAAAAGTGAGGAATTAAGATTATCTACTTGGCTCATAAGAAGTGGATGCTATAAACAAGCTACTGAGCTAATAAAAATAAATAATCTGTCTAGCCTGAAACATGCATGCTTACACGTGGGTGAATACACATGTGCGCACTCACATGAGCATGCACGCACTCCAGTGAGCATGTGCACACACACATACAGGCACACACACACACACGCATTACAAGACCAGCTGACCACAGTAACCCAAAAGAAAAGGGAAAAATCATTAAGGAAAGAGCGGAGAGAGACTAAGGACTGGCAATTGCTAGTGACATGTTTACTAAATATGCTTTAAAACATTAAACATAACACTGGAAAGCAGAGGAGCCAAATCGTTGGAGAAGCCCACTGATTACAATTCAGGTTAGGTTTCTGATCTGCTTTCTCGACACTTGGCTTCACAACCGGAGCCCAGCCAAACAAATCTGCATCTCTGGAGTCTCCAGGCAACTCCCAACTTGGCACTTCTGACATGGGAGAGCCAGCCAGGAAACCCCTCTTTGGAGGGGAACCATTGGCCAGACTCACTCTATCAACATCCAGACATCATAGTTAATTACAAATACACAGGACCAACGTGACAGCCAACTCTGCAAGTAGCAGACACCAGGCTTCCCCAGGGAACTGGCTTGGCTCCAGTGAGTACTCCCAGTGACAAGAACCCTTTTAAGCAAGACACTCCAAGGGCTCACCAGATTGCGACAGGTTTTGTATTGCCATGTAAAGACATCCTCCTCCCAATACCACTTCCTCAGAAATACCAGATCTCTATTGAAAGGCAATGAATGGAAATCCCTGGTAATAAGGTTATATCCAACATGAAAAAAATACAAGTGATTTCCTATCACATCCCTACTTCCCACCCATATGGCATTAAACTCTTTTTAGATGGGAACCTAGGAAAAATCTTAGAAAGGAAATTGCTAAAACCCTTGACCCATGACTCAGGTGTGTGGGAGGAAACATTTTGACTCAGAAGCCTCTGATGTCTCCCCTTTTTCAACATTTTCCAACAAGAAGTTATTCAGCAGGAAGATTGGAAATTTGGCCACAAATGTTAAGATCTAGGCAGTGAATCAGTCAAATGTTTTTACGGAGAACCCATCTGTACTTGATGTTAATTTGGGTTGTCTGCTGGAAGGCCAGACTTCTTGGAAAAGTTGGGACCGGGAGAACACAGTGCTATGCACCAGGATACTGACTAACTAAAACAACTTGAGAAATGCACTCTGCTTCAGCCTGATCCATTGGTGTGATCCTGGCACTTGTACTGGTGACAGAGAGTCATTTTGACTGATAAACGGCAGGATTAATCACATTATTCCAATAGCCCACCAGTGAGTGACGCATCAACTGCCATTACTTGGCCGAAGTCACTCAACTCAACTGAACCAGAGCACCAAGCCAACATTCTGTATGAAGTTTTTATATCCCAAAGACAATTCTGCTATTGTGCAGCTTGCCACCATAATGTGGAGCTTGGCTCTTAGGATGAGTTTACTAAAGCCAAGTTTTTTCCCTCTGCTCTAGCACATTTGCTTTGTATCTTTTCAGCAACTCATTGTGCCACATTCCATTAGGTAAGAGATTTAGGTTTTAATCTTGGTTAGATGGTGGAGAACTTTCCTAAATCTCTCTTCCTCAGATGGAGCTATATGTGGACTTCTAACTTACTTTTTCTGATAAAGAAATGTGTTATTTCTGCATAAGCAAAAGATTCTTTATCCAGAAACCACACCACCATCACAGTTCAGTAATTATTGGTGGTCTGTTATTTGGAAAGATTTCTCAAGTAACATTTTCCCATTTGCATTCCATTGTCCTTTTACATGCTGGCCCTTTGAAGCTTAGATTCTTAAACCGTGTGCACATCTGTCACGCATAACCCTCCCCCTTAAGCATTCCAAAGGTCTGTGGCAGAATACCAAGTCCTCCTTCCCTGGTCTACACTAGTCCAAGAGGAAATCTGTGCCCTGAAAGAGAATAGCCTAATAGAATGACCTTTACTGAGGCTTGACATCTGCTACCTTGTAAGCTTCTTACCCACTCAGTCTAATCCACCTGGAGGCTTTTCTGCTTGATGGGAGGTGATAAAAAAGCTGTTAGGCTGTAAGCCTTGTCTTAGATTCAAAGCATGTAGGCTGCTTGAGATTCTGAGGCTTAGGGAAGACAGAAGGGGAAATATTTCTTAGTTCAGGTGCAATTCTCAAGATGCTTATTAGGACAAACTCTAGTCTAAGAACAACTTTATTGGTATGAAAGTCAAGACAAGGCTTCCTAATAGGAAGTAGGCTCCCAGCTTCCCAACATTTCAGAAGAGCTAATGCAACGGTGCTCATAAAACTTGCCTCGCTGACAAGAACCAAGAAGCCCAACTCTAGAAATTTACAATCCACAGAGGATCAACAGCTTGTATTCTGGATATCTTAAAGGTGAATGCTCTCAAACACCCAACCACCTGTGGTGATGAAAACCTAGACACCCACAGTTATAAATAACCCAGTCTGTTTCTTACAGCAACTAAGACTAAGGCCTAAATTCCAAATTGAACTGACTTCTTGATTTATACCCTTGGCCAAGAAAAGAAAGCTCAGAGATGGAGCTTCTGAGAATGGCAGAGGCAGGTCTCCCAGGAGAGGAGACTGAGATAAGTTGCTGAAGAGTGGCTCCCCCAAGTAATATGATAATTGCTTCTCAGGATCACAAAGTGAAATTAAAATATGAACTATGTTGGCAGAACTAGAAAAGGTGAAAATATTATTGTGTTATGCAATGATTCTTTTTTTCCAATTAGAGTAGTGGGATTCCTAATGTTCAACAAACTTACCTCAAAGGGGGATTATTTATAGTCTGCACTGAAAGAAAAGTCTGCTCCATTTCAATAAATTTTTAGTGTTAAAGAATCTGGTATATTGGAAAGATACTTGTCTTTTGGTAAACTGTTTACATTTTCTCTCATATATTCTTGATTAGATTAGAGAACTTTAGCTATATCACGGGTTGATTTTATAGCAGATGTGAGATAAATAGGTCTCATCGTTGCTAACATCACCAGTTCTGTGCCTTCTGATATACACATGGATTTGAATATTAACACACCTGAGAAAACCTGTCCTTTGGAGAAATGAGTGTGTGATATACATTGTATCATGACAATAATAATAAAATTTCTATTGATATTCACAGCAGATAGGGTATTATGTTAGTCTCATTTAACAGTAGAATAAAATGTGTGAGAAGATTGACTTGTACAAGGTCATACAGCTAGTAAGGATTAAATTGGAATCCAGATCACTTATTTATTTATTTATTTATTTATTTATTTATTTATTTATTTAGATTTTATTTATTTGGCAGAGAGGAACACAGCTTGAGAGGGAACACAAGCAGAGTGAATGAGAGAGGGAGAAACAGGCTTCCCGCGGAGCAGGGAGCTCAATGCGGGGCTTGATCCCAGGACTCCGGGATTATGTGAGTCAAAGGCAGACGCTTAAGGACTGAGCTACCCAGATGCCCCCAGATTCCTGATCTTATGCTCTCTCTAGTGCAGTAAGTTGCCTTTAGTCTGAACCCTAAATGGACCACATTTCAGAAAAGCTAATAAAATCTGTAAATGTCATTATGGGTAAGTGATTTATTTTAGCCAATTCCCATTCTTCCTGAAAGAGATGTCTGTATTTGCCAGAAGCTAAACAGTGGTTGTTCTACCCACCTCGCTGGAACATGGCTCCCCGGAGTTGCTAAGTTTAGGCATATTGGATAGAGTAGAAAGAGATAAAGTTATACTAATTTTATACCTCCCAGTTGAGATAATGCTACTGAGAACCACTCAGAGTTGAATAAACTGGACAAGTGCAGTTTTGATTAATTCCAAAGGATAAAAAGTATAGCATACTTTTTCCTGAATCAAAAAGATAAATTGGAACAAAATGAAGATTCTAAGATATACTCATTTTTATATTTATCTGCCTAATTCTGATAATAACTGTAGAATGATTTACAAAATCTATGCATGAGAATGATCCTTATACGAGAAAGATTCATAAGTAAAACAACTGAGCAAATGGAACTATTTAAAACATACAGTTGCATATAATGCAAATTAATCTATTATGATAGCTCTGGCTAACATTCTCCCACACATACCATTTGCCAGGCTTTGTGCTAAATAGGATTTTTTTCATTTTTGACTTCACCTCAACTCTATCAGGAAAGAATGAGCTCCAATTCTGTATCTCCAATTACAGAAAAGAAATTGAGGTTCCCTGAAGTGAAGGGGCTTGTTCAAGACTCCTGAGGTAGGAAGGAGCAGAGCTTGAAACTGAAAGGTCCATGTATTAATACCACGGTCACTATTTCTTCATGACATTTTGACCCAGTACGCTGTCCGTGGACACCAAATTGAGGAGGAAAATAAGTTGAGTTTAGTTTTTAAAAGTTATTTTTAAAACAACTGTCTAACAATAAATTATGTAACCAACTTCAGTTTTGATAACCACTGGTATTATCCTTCCCCCAATCTGGGAGGCTGACCACAACACAGGGTGATGGGGCCTCACCTCTCTACCCTCCCCTCTAGCCCATGCTTCTCAACTCTAAGTCCATTTACCTCACCCCAGAACCAGACCAAAGAATGTCAGGAGTGCAGCCCAAGGTGTTAGAAAATGAAATGAAGTGGACCCAGCAGAAAGAGAGGATGATACTGTGGAAGGGCAGGAAAGATACCAAACATGTACATAACTGTCCCAGCACCAGCGCACCATACAAGCATCGTTGCCCTTCCCCAAACAAGCCTTCTCTTCTCACTTACGAATAAGTCCCATCTATCTGCATTTTATCTCAATGCAGATGATATTTACCTTTATCCATTCCTTGTTCAATCATTCATTAGTGCCTATATTTAAATTTCTGGCACTAAGTTAAGGATACAAAAATGAATGAGATGCCTTCATCTGAGCCTTCACAGCCCAGAGAGTGTGACATATGATCAGAGTCTAGTGTGGAGAGACGGTGAAGGAAGTAAGCAGAAAGGACTCTGGGAACACAGAGGAAAAGCAGCAACTCAGTCTGGGTAGGGTGAATTGGTCAGAAAAGACCTTCCGGAGCAAGTGACTCATGAGCTGATTTGGGTTCTAAGAAGTGACTATATTACTGGAGGAAAAGAGGTTAGTGGAGGCCTGTGTTCTGGGCAGAATGGACATTATGACCCAGAGCAGCTTTATCTGTCTATTGATTCACCATCTGTGGTGTAAGTAACAGATCTAAAACAAGGCAGCTATTTTAAATCCTGGGACCCCAAGAAAAGTTAAAAAATAGAAATTAGAGGGAAGAACCTTCATGTTAACACTCCCCTTTCCATTCCTGTGTTTACAGTTCATCTTCATCCAATTCTCTACTGTGGATATGGCTACTCAGCTGTGGGGAGCACCACATTAAGAAAGCAGTGCTTTGGGTCCAAGTCACAGACTTTAAAAATGAGCAAAGGTGCCAGTTGCACGGCACTGAAATGTGTGTGCTGTGCCTCTGCTTCTCCCTCTCCCATCTATGCCTTTAGAGAATACACTCACTCCAGAAAGAGCAAGGGACCCCCATAAATCCAAAACAAGCTTATTTTTTCCAACCAGCACAAACCTAGTCTCTACCTTATAGAACAGCACAATCAACAACTCCAGCAACTATAATTTACTAAAAGCTTCCTATAAGCCAACCTACCATCAGCTCCCACCTGGGCACTCACTCAGTGGCCTCCTAATGGATCCACTCGTATTCTCTCTCTGACCCCTTCTGACGTCTTCTCCATACACAGCCAGGGTGGGCTTTGTAAAGATGATTTGCAAAGTTGATTCTCTCTATCCCCACCTCCTACTTCATACACACTGTGCCTCAGTGGCTTTCCATTCTACTTCAGATAAAACAAAAATTCCTTCATTTGACCTCTAAGGCCTTTTCATGGTCTGACTCTTCTCTCTCTCTCTTTTGTCTCTCCATTCTTTTCTCGCACCACTCACCTCCAAATACTACTCAAAATCAGGAGACCTTCTTTCATTTTCTTTGGCTTGCAATGCTTATACATGCTTTTCCCTCTGCCTGGACCACTGTTCTACTCTTCTTCACCTAGTTAACTTATAAACACCTTCCAAATGGTAATCGATTATCACCTCCTCAGGAGCCTTCTTGATCACCCTGGTAGTCACAGTCTCATAGTATAAACTCTTGAAGCAGTATACATCTTCATTCACTAACCAAAACAATGGTTTTTCATTCATTGGGTAAGTATTTGATCAACGTTTGTCATTATTCAATAAAGGAGCAGCAACAGTGAGCACATAAGCATGGGAGCACAGGAGCCGCCGGAACGCCATATATGGCATCAGCTGGAAGCACCTGGCTTGATAGACATTGGAGTACCTATTAAAATTTCCACTAGGGAAAAAGAAAATCAGGATTCCCAACCTACAGGGTTAGGGTACTATGCTTCAGGATGTAATGGATGTAAAAACCCTACATCTGATATATGGTACTGTGCCACAGTAGCTAGAATAGAGAGGTGTGCAATCTCTTGGTGATCCATCTGTGGAATTTGTGTGTCCCATCACCATCACTTGAGATTTTATCAAATTAGAGGTTCTGGGTCTGAGTAGAGGGTGTCAAAGGAGTGTGAAGAATGTTTTCATGTGAGGACACAATATGGAGTTCTGTAAATCCAAAGCTATGACTACTGCCTAGTCATGCTGGGCTCCCTGTATTGGTGAACCAGGAGGCAATGAAAGGGTTTGCCACAATGACAAGAGTAATTGACTGGATTCATCATGAGGAGCTGGTGTGGCTGCTTCATAGCATATGCCATGAGGAATGCATATGGAGTTTGGGAGACTCACAGGGTATCCCTTTGTACTGTCAAGACTGGAAGAAGAGTAAAAGGGCAGTTGCAGCAATTACAACCTGACAAAGGTAAGGCAACCAAGGGCTAAATCCCTTAGAGAAGGGACCTCTAAAAAGCCAACTAATTACTTGGCTGAGAGTAAGGAAACCCTAGAATGAGCAGGAAGATATAGATATGACCAGCTACAGCAGGTATCTGTCTCAAGTCTTTCTGAAGAGTCAGAGATAGCATGGGCTTAATGGGGGGTATCATTGTCCTTGAGTGGGCTAATCTCACATTTCAACTGCAACTCTAATGAACATTTATTTCCATGCACACAAGTAGTGTTCACCTCAAGTGCCCATCAGCATCTCCTTACTTTTCTGCCTCTAAAATTTTTCTAAGGCAGGGATCTCTAACAGCCTGAAATTTGATCTGGAGCTCACTTATCACGGACTTTGTTTAGTTAAGAAAGTACTATGATTTTGACTGAGTAATAAAAAGAATGTTTTGCAATTGTTTGTTTTTTCTTTGTTTGGTACACATATTTTTCCCCTTATTTGGCAAACATTTCTGTCAAGTACTGTGAGGAATAATGGTCTAATATTCACAGTTTCACTGTGGATACTGGCATCTTTATTGTTGAAAAAAAGGGGACTAAGGAGGAATCTTGCTGGCAAACAGCTTCATATACACTTGTTTTATGCCTTGAGAAATTGAAAGTGTTCAGATAAAATCTTCAGTACATATAGACTAGATTGTTTCTGAATACTCCAAAAGGAGACACATGTTAGTATTAACAAACACACTTTGAAAATTGTTGGGATTGGAGCACCTGGTGGCTCAGTCAGTTAAACATCTGACTCTTGATTTCAGCTCAGGTCATGATCTCAAGGTCATGTGATCAAGCCCCACGTTGGGCTCTGAGCTCAGCAGGGAGTCTGCTTGAGATTCCTTCCTTCTCCCCTAGCTCATGCTTGCTCTATCTCTAAATAAATAAATCTTAAGAAAGAAAAGAGAGAAAGATTGTTAGGGTAATCATATGGGGTCTAGATCTATGCTATCTAATATGGTAGCCACTAACCACATCTGGCTATTCAGCACTTGAAATGTATCTAGTCCAAACTGAAATGTTCTGTACATACTGGATTTCTAAGACATAGTATAAAAAAATGAATGTGTAATACTCAGTAATATTTTTATGACTTTGTACATATTAAAATAATATCTTAGATGTACTGGGTTAAATAAAATGTATTATTAAAATCATTTTCACTCTCTTTTTTTCTAATGTGGCTAATAGAAAGTGTAAAAATATCTATATGGCTCATGTGACATTTTTTTTGCAAATGCTTGGTTTAGAGCTTTCCAAGCCAACTTCTTTCTAGTGGAAAAAACAGAAAATCTTAATAAAGGCAAGCTCTATCAGATAAAAAAAATGATATATACTTGAAGAAAATGTACTATTATTCCATACCTCATCTGATGATATTCCACTGACTTCATAAATAGCTTAATATGTCAACATCTGCCTATTAAACCTTATGAGAAACTGACATTCTCAGGACTAAAGGCTTAATCAGCCTCTCTTTCTCCTTTTAAAAGTCTTAAAATAGTGTAACAACTTAGTAAATAGTCCCTCCCCGACCCCATACCTTGAAAAATGAACATGGTTTGAAAAATCAAAATTGTTGATCTAGCAAAGGAAAGTTGTAAACCAGAGGGTACCACGTGAATAGCTGCATATGCCAAGAATTTACTTTATGTAATACCACATGACATTGTTTGATCTCTTTTTATCTCAGCAAGGATAAAAGGCCAGCCACAAGGAGACATGACAAACCCATGCAGTGCTGCAGAGGAACTCCATGGCTGCTGAGGGAAAAGCATCTTGTTGACATCCACACACCATGGCAGGAAGAAAGGGGGGAGACTTTGGTCCCTGAGGCACTGAGTCTTTGTCCTGATGGCCCGATCCAGGGCTAAAGCACCTCTATCCAGACATAGTCCTGAGCATAACACAGAAGATCAGTTGTCTTTTCTGTGAAATTGTCATTAAACCATGAGTAATTTGGCACTATTTTCTGCATGATTTGTCCTCTCTGAAAATGAGCAGACTCAGGCTTGTGAAAATGGAAATTGATTTACTTTCTATTCTTCTTGAGCTCATCTATTTCAGGTCTACTCCTTCTGAGATGTGCTAGAAGATCACACTGCTTTCAAGTGGTGGAAATTTCTTTTAATAAAATGACTGAAGGAGTCTTGGAATGAGAATGCACTTGGCTAATCAGCATCACATGTCCTACTAAGCAGGGAGAATCAAGCCACTGTCAACTTGGCTAGGCAGTGGCAGCCCTATGAGTCACCTAGGTAGTTATCCTCTCCCTTCCCCAGCTGGATCCA
Organism: Spilogale gracilis; assembly: GCA_004023965.1. Classification (NCBI taxonomy): domain Eukaryota; kingdom Metazoa; phylum Chordata; class Mammalia; order Carnivora; family Mephitidae; genus Spilogale; species Spilogale gracilis. Next base: position 29,396 of record PITA01015202.1, read on the forward strand.
GTCCATTCTGTGTATCTTACTTATTTAAGTATATATTTTAAAACAATATTCGTATAAACAATGTCAAACAGAAATGGTGCAATGATATGCTAAATTTTAATAAAATGACTGTTCAAAGGTAAATTTCAGAGCTTTGGTCCATATGGGAGGAAATGTAATTAATATTGCTGCCAAGGTCTATTGGCACCAGCACCACACACTCACTATTTGGTTTCATGATAAAGTGCCACTATGATCTACCACAGCAATGCTATCCTTTTAGGTACTGGATTAGAATCCAGGCGAGTCCACAATATAGCCTTTACACATCATCAACTTCCACACAGGACATAAATTGCACTAATATAGTAATATATTGAAATCTCAGACCAACTGTTTGTCATCGGATTAGAATGTGATGACACAAAATAAAGATGTGAGGCGGAATCTGTGCTGAGGTCTAAATTCACATTGGAAGTCTGGAAAGAAAAGACTGTTTATAAAATTATAGCCCAGGAACTGCTGCCAAAGTCAGCCTTTGGTGCAGCTGTAAGTCGGATGGAATCCACCACCCGGACATCAGACCCACCCACTGGAATGCTGCTCCTCTGGCTAGAGCTTCCCTGAGTGGAAACGACATGTCATACTACAAAGTAGGAGCTGTCGCACAGTGCTACTGGCCTGTTTGGATCTTTACCGTGGGTAGTTATTTTCCCTTTTCAACCCAGCAAAAAGAAGGCCACAGAGCTGTTTTGGTTTTAGCATGCCCATTTGTTATCCCCAGGTTTTGAATTTTGCTCAAAACCATTTGAGTTCATGCAAACTTCACCTTTGGTGATGAGGTGCCTGTTCTCAGTTCTTCTTTCTGTCATTCTTCTTCCATTTCCTTCTTCTTCAGCTTCTGTTCCCAAGAAATAATGACTTCCTTGACACGGGTTCTGCTTCCATAAACACTGTGATTTATCATTTACAAAACCCGCATATACATTTTATTCTCTACTGTTGAGAAGCATTTGTGCCGTATGTAAAGATACTGTGGAACAAGTGTTTATGCAGAAACTTTGTGTGGACTAAAGAAGAAAATAAGTTTTGATATAACTACTTATATAATTCAGGAGCTCTAATGACTACCTTAAAGGTTTTTAAATACATAATGTTTGGACTTAAGTCACAATATAAGAATATTTAAATAAGTTTCAACTTATTGGTTTAGAGATAGCAAGCTGATGAGTGTAGTGGGCATAGGGTTAACTTAAGATTTGACTGTTTTAATATGCATCATGTAAGATGATCTTCATAAAACCAGTGTCAGACAGGAGGACTAGAGACTAGTTCAGTTGTTTGGTTTTGGTTTTGTTTTGTTTTGTTTGTTTAAATTCAATTAGCCAATATGTAGTATATCATTAGTTTCAGATATAGAGTTCAGTTATTCATCAGTTGCATATAATACTCATTGCTCATTACATCATGTGCCCTCCTTGATGCCCATCACCCAGTTACCCCATCCCCCCATCCACGTCCCCTCCAGCAACCCTCAGTTTGTTTCTGATAGGTAAGAGTCTCTCATGGTTTGTCTCCTTCTGTGATTTCTTCTCAGTTTTCCTTCCCTTCCCCTATGATCCTCTGTGCCCTTTCTTATATTCCACATAAGTAGGCTCCATGCCCAGTTTAGAGCACAATGCAGAGCTTGAACTCACGATCCTGAGATCAAGAACTGAGCTGAAATCAAGAGCTGGATGCTTAACCAACTGAGCTATCCAGATGCCCATAATTCAGTTCCATAAGTACGAAAATTGGTGTTCAGACACTTGAGGTGACTTGGCCAAAGTTACTTCCTAAGCAGCAGAGCCTCCATGGCCAGAATCCAAGTCTTCTGACTCTTAATCCAAAGTTCTCCCTCCAAAATATCATTTGGATGGTAGAGTCCTTTACCTCATGGTATTGTAATTGAAGAAAATCATAGATTCAGAGCAGTGGATTTTAACTGACTAATCCATCTCACAAATATGGCTGGTCCATATGCAAAATTTCCTTGCCAGTCTCAACGACATCTTTAGAAGTTAGTAAATGTACCTTTTTCATATTATGTAAACTTCTACCTGCAACAGGCAGTAAGCAGATGATAATTACGGACTGGTTTGTTAATATTTATTTACCTTTATTTCTTGAACACTTGTTATGTGCCAGGCTCTTTGCTAGATTATGAGCTATTAATTAATATGGTATACTTTGTATTAGAGCATCATCCCAGATGCTCTAAAAAGAACTTATCAGGCTAGGTGCCAAAAGTTTGTTTTTGTAATTAATTCTTGGTTTTCAGGCCCAGTGGATGGATATAATGAACTTTAGGGGATCTGTTATTAAATACCAGGGATGGGGTAGTAAGTTGGGGCTCCTTTATGTTATCAGTGTTGAAATGGAGTAGCAAAAACCTGAAATAGGAAAAAAAATATATGGCAGATGCTTAAGGAGATACCTTCAAATCACCTGGTTAGAATGTAAGTGTATGGTGATTGAGAGATACTGACTCTGAACAGGTATATGAATTTTGGGGGCATTTTGAAATTAAGGATAGTGGGAATTCTTAAGAATCCCAATTCCAGTGCAGATAGTCCACTCAAGGTCACAGCAACAGTATAGCCAATGTGGCCCCAGCCACAGTGGTGTCATTCTAAGAATCTTCAGTCAAGTAATTTTTATTGGTTTCAAAGACACTGTATCGTGAGCCCAATTCTGACTTCCAGATGTTTGTTTTGAAGGATAGTCTTAAGGAAAAAAAAAGTTCTATTGTATAAATTATTACAGTAAAAATTGCCTCAGTGATTTTCAGGTTTGTTTCTTTCCCTGGAATTAACTATGGGCTTAAGATCTTTCTAAGATGCTACAGCTCCCTAAATTCATCTCCTCTTCCCAAGCTTCAGATGTTCTTCTGCTATAATAAATAGGCATGATATTTGAATTTGGAAATTCAAAACAGCTATTGCTTGCCCTCAGTGTGCTCTTAGTATGTGCCTTTATAGAATTTCTCTTTAAACAGATTTTCTATCCCACACTACATTTTTGCCCCAGTTCTTTCCACGATTATTACTCAGAAATCTAAAGGATTATAGTTATGGTGTCTGGCTTCTTGAAAGCAATGAAGATCAGATATTTTTTTCTGTTTTGATGCCCCAATAGATTATTTGACCAATTTCTTCAGCTAATCTGATTACTGGTGAGAACCAAATTAGATGATTGACAAGAAAATAATTATCTTATCTATATGTACTTTGTGTATATGGCACTCTGTGAAGTTGACCAGTAATCTGGTTAATTTAATCACTGTATATAACTCACAGCCCTTTAATCATACTTAGTATTATGCCATGGATTAAATACCCAATTTCAGAATTTATTTTTCAAATATGCCTTCTTTGACCCTAGCTGTATAAAATGCAAATGATGGAACCAAGAAGCAGAGAAATAAATGTGACAAGTCCTCTTCAACCCACTGCACAACTTCTCTCAACCCAGGAAAATGTACTGAAAAATTGTCCTGTCCTGTACGAGAAGAAGATTGTACGGGGAGGACACAATATGAGAAGGCAAAGCTACTCAAACCAAGGAGACTTTGAGGGGAAAATGTTGCCCCAAAACTAAAACAATTCTACGCATATATTACAGAAAATGGGAGTGTACCCAGGTTTCCCCATTATCTCACCTTCTCTATTTGCCTTACAATAAACCATCCCCAAATTTAATGGCTTTAAACTACAATCATTTTATTTGGTAATGATCCTGTGGCCTAGAAATTTGGACAGGGCCCACTAGGGCAGTTCTTCCATTCCTATGGCATCAGCTGGGGTTGGGATGTCCAAGACGGCTTCCATATGGCTGCATCCAGCTGGAGGTTGAGAAAGACAGAAAGTTACAAAAATTCTTCATGTGTATGTCTGGTGCCTCAGTTCATTTCTGTGTAGTCTTTCTCTGTGGAGCTAGCTTGGGCTTCCTCACAGCATGGTGGACTGACATCTTACAGACTGGCTAACTTTCATAATGAGTGAAAGAAGATCTCTTGAGCCCCTCTCTTCAAAGTGCCTCAGCATCCCTATATGCCATTGGTCAAAACCAGTGACAGGCTTGGACAGCGGAGATTCACGGAGGTGGACAGAGAGACTCCTCCTCCAGGAGGAGAAGAGGGATGAAAGGAATCCAGAGCCATATTTTGCAGTCCGCTGTACTCTAGGTTGGTGAGTATCATCATTCATCAGGTCAACCCTACAGCCCCAAAGTTTAACACCCTTTCTTATCTTTGAATCATCTTCTCTGCTTTCCAAGATCCATGAAACCCGAAATCCAAACAGTTTAATGATACCAAATGTTTCAAATTAGTGTCTGTCTTGTTGTTGCCGGTAATTGGGGAGGGGATCAATATTAATGAAGAGAGAAGCAGTAAACATTGCTAATGAGGATGAAGCAGAAGAGACCCAGCTACTGTGGGGATATATTTCAGCATGCAGTGAGTAAAAGGACACTGGCTATGAAAGCCTGAATCTTTAATGCGTCCACAATAATAACACCACCAAAGTTAGCACTGTGGATAAATTTTAATAGATGATGTCTTACAAAAGCTCTTTGCTTGAAATGCAGCCCAAAGACTAAATTAGAGTCAAAGCCCCAGTCAGTTAACTGTGCTATAACATGTGAAGAATTGATTTTCTTATTTTCAGCTGTCAGACCTGCTACAAAGAATGAGTTTTAATTCTGGGGATGTTATTAAACTCCTTGCTTAACTGGCAGAAAAATGGAACGGCTAGCCGGATGATGGTGGAGCTGCTGTCGGATTGAATGACACCTGTCAGAGTATGATGAATGACCCTCTCTTCCCCACAATCCCCTGTTCTGTCACTCAGGTGAGGCCCATTAATCTTCATCGTGGTCCTGTCAGGCTAGGCACCCATGATGACAAAATGTCTTGAAGCATTTACCCCCAAGATGCATGGAACAATGCGATCTTCTCATTGTCAGAGCCACATCAAATTAGCATAATTTATTATGACTCCCCTCCCCCTCACTCCCTACCTCTATCACCACCCCCCAAAAAGCAAGTGGGGGCTAGATGGGATTAGACAGATGGAGTGTAGGACCAGACTGCCAACTACCAAGCCCCCTGCAGTGCCTGATGAGGGGGGGAAGCATCTCTACAAACCAATCAAAAAGCTGGCAGTTCAATTACAGAGTAATAAAGGGACATTCATCATTCAATTAGGCACCTGTCATGGTTTCACAAAAGGGAAAACTTCTAACCTGAGACTCTAGGGAGAAGATGCTACAAACAGGAGACAGGGAAATAAATGAAAAAGGGGACAAAGTCAATTACAAAATAAGGGGAAGTTCTCCCTAGGCAAAAATCAGAAAACTTCGATGACCTTACCCAGATTAAAAGTAGCTAATATTAAAAGTAGCATGGTGCCCTCTTCTACAGTACATCTCATGATTGAATTTTCCCTCTAGAAGCTGCCCAGGAAACTGAGTTTTGTAACAAAAAGAAATCAGGAGGAAAGAGTAACTCTGTTACTCAAAAGCATTGTTCTTTAAATAACTAAGACATGAGGGCTAAGGGAAGAAAGCCTGGGCTGACATTCAATATGGTGATGCTTCACCATATTGTGAGGGAATGATCACAAATGGCGTTTTGAAAATATAATGCCCTGCTAGTGACTGGAAATAAGAATTGACAAATTTGATTTCTTAGCAAGTATATGTGCTAGTAATTGAGGCCAGAAAAGGATTTTCAGAGGAAAAAATATTCACATTTTTTAACTAAAATTTGCTCTTATGATCTAATAGCTGTCTCTTACCTTACCCATACTAAAGCTTCCAGACAGGTTTTATAATGCAAGATAAGCAAATGAACTACAGAGTGTTAAAGCTAAAAGTAATGACAGCAATGAGTTTAGCCAGCCCCCTCACAGTCTGGGGCACACAGACGCAGGACCCACCATCATGGGCTAAATTACCCTGTAAGTCCCTTCCGGGATTGACAATCACATGTCACCTCTACTTCTGTGTACATTCCATGGCTCAGCACTGCTTCCCATATGCTTTGAATTATTTTCCCAAAGATTTTTTAAAACAACAAAGAAACACCTTAGAGAAAAAAAATTAGCAAAGCTCCTCAAGTTATAAAATAGTAATAGGTAGAGTCAAGTAAAATACAGTATTTCTATTTTGAATGGAAGTTTGCATACACTCATTTTTATGGAACTGATTATTCACTCTAATAACCTCTGTCTGTCTATAGATAGTCAAGAGAAAGATTTATAATATATACACTGTTTCTTTTTATGGTGGTTCAGGCCACAGGTTTCAGTGCAATATTCATCATTTGTCACCTGTCCAGGTACCAGGCTTTCAGATGTGATTTTTAAAGGCCCCTAGATTATTATATCATGTCCCCTTTATTTGATTATAGGGAAGAAAGGTTCTTCCTTTTCCTTTTTCCTTCTAAAATGCTTTGCTTATCTTAAAGTTCTTTGTTAACTTTCAGTTTTCTTAATTTGAAAAATACTTGACACTTGCTCCAGATAAACCACACAACCAAGAGGAAGTTCATTCTCAGAACAACAATCTAAGGAAATATAAGGAGAAGAAAGAAATTTAATTGTGACTTTTGTGGAGAAACCAGATAATGGTCTTCTTTTTAGACTTTAAGATCCCTTATGAAGGAATAAAATACCTAGATTATATTAAACTCATAGGTGTGCATGTCTTTACACACACATGTGTGTCACATACACTCATACAAAGACACAATATGTGGACAAAAACACACACAATGAATAACTTCCTTTCAATTTTGGTTTTGAAGCCTCATTTGCAGCAAAACATTTTTTAAAAAAGGTAGGGTTGACCTCATTTTGTTGTATACTAAGATATATTGACAAGCCCTCTCTATTCTTTTTCCTTTTCTTTCCTTTTTTTTTTTTAAAGATTTTATTTATTTCTTTGACAGAGAGAAACAGAGCTAGAGAGGGAACACAAACAGAGGGACTGAGAGAGGGAGAAGCAGGCTTCCCACCGAGCAGGGAGCCCGATGTGGGGCTCGACCCCGGGTCTCTGGGATCATGACCTGAGCCGAAGGCAGTTGCTTAACCAACTGAGCCACCCAGGTGCCCCTCTATTCTTTTCAATAAGCCTTTAAAAATCATATCTGAAAACCAGAAAGGTGGGTCAATCCATCCAGAAGGTATTTATTTGGTTAATAGACCTCTGTAAACAATGTTGTCAATTCCACTGTAGGGGGTGGAGTAGGGAGGAGAGGTAATGACTCCTGCTACCTCCTTTCTACCCTCTTGAGTCATGCTGATGCATTTTTAAAGCCAAGCGAGACTATTGCATTTTCCCAGATTTATGTTCTTCCAGACTTCTGTATATTCTTTGGGAAAATAGAAATAGGAGTAGAGAATAGAGGGTGAAAATAACCAAGGTTATAATTATCTAGAAGGAAAAACTTCTGGGACAGTCTTCAGTTAAACCAGGATTAATAAGACCCTAACCAGTGAAAGACCTCAATAAATGTTCATCAGTGCAAATAGGACAAAGATTTAGTAGAAGAATTAAATGTAATAAAATTTCATGCATTACCAAAGACACAAACAGTTCTACACTTTATTTATATGAAAATCTGCCCTGCTAGATGCATGTGTGACAGCACCAGGATACCCCACCAGGTACAGAAGTTCCAGTGACTGCTCTGAACCAACTGTGAGATCTCGGGTGGCTTTATATTACTCATTTGTAAAATGAAAGAACCAAACTAAATAATCTGATATAATTTCTACATATAATGATTTGATCTTGTAGTTCATATCTGGAGTTATATTTTCAGAATGACCCACTTTGTTTTAATGAAGAGGCCAATGATAGTTGGAGGCCAGCCTCTAACTATACCTTCAAAAATAAAAAAGGCTGTATTCTTTTCAGTCACAGGCAGTCAGTATGGGTGTGTCATATAAATATCACAGATAATACAGAAAGAGCCTATTGCCTCTAACCCTCTGAGTGCTTCTCAATGCTCCCATCAGGAATGACAATGCTGGACCCACAGTTTACTGTTTACATGAATTCCCTGAGCTTAACCTGCTTTATAGGACGCAGTTCGATTCTACCTTTATCGTGTAAAGCTAAACTGAAATTAGATGTAAGTTAATATACAACAAATGGTAAATTAATTCCAAGTTTGCTCTTTTTGAATATAATCCATACTTCCATTCTAATAATTTTGAAGTTGTTAAGCTGAATTGGAATTATTTCTTTATCAGAAAGCTTGACTGAAGAAAAACAAAAAATCCAGGAGTATAAAGCCATTTTTCTCCATGTGGTTCATATCATGGCACACACAGAAATGGTTAGAAGCTGAAAATCTAGCCACCAAAATATATTATTTTATGTGCCACTAAGAAAGAAAAAGATAATTTCTCCTACCTGTAATAACAGAACTTGACTTCTGATAGGTTTCATCTATTGATGGGCATCTTCCTTTTCTCAGACTCGTAAAGCATTTGCTTGTTCATCCCTCCTATAACATATTTTACTTCAACAATATCACATTTACATCCACATCTCTGTTTCCATGCCTTTATGTGCCCATCATAACTTTTTTTGTTTCAGTGTTGAATCAATGTGTTTTAGTGAAGACACTTGAAGGGAAACTCAACCCAGTGTAAGCAGTGCAATGTTGTCCATCAAGTCTAGTCAAGCTATGTGCAGGCTATGAAAACAACCTCATTAAGTTTATGTGCAGACTATGACAACTACCTCATCACGGCCACCTGGCCCAAAGCAATTGCAAAATATTGATAAGAGAAAACATGTGGATTTCAGAAATGTTAAATGAGGAAAAAGATGTACGTCTTCAAATCCATAAAGTAAGGACAAATGAGTAAGATTTCTCTTAGTCCATGGCAACCAGTCTGAAGACCTCAGCAGATCAGGCCCACCTAGGCACCTCAAGGAAAAAGAAGAACAGTTCAAGCACACCCATAACACATTCTCAGCCTGGCACACTGATAAGAAGACCCAACTAAGAAATTGTATGCAGAGAACTTCCAGACAATATTTGTCTAAATATGACTCTGTAGAATAGTCACTAGCTGAGATACAACAAATTAGAACGCATCTGGCCAAAATCACTACTTGTCTTTGGCTTTTTGATCTACCTACCTTGACAAAGCGGAGGATTTCTATAAATGTTTTCTCATTTCTTCACATTCTTTCAGAGAATTTGGATCTTTGCTCTTTTTTCTAGTCTTTGTGGTTTTTTATTTGGTTGGTTGGTTTTTTGCTTGGTTTTTGGGTTTTTGTTTGTTTGTTTTGTTTTGTTTGCATCAGAAGGCCATTGCAGATTCTTGGGGGAGCAGTAACATGCATTTGGGAAGGTTTATTCGGTGGCAGAGTGGAGACACATTGCAGAGAGTGTGGCTGAGGCAGTGAGACATGATCTTACATGCAAGCTAACCTGGGTGTTTGAATACTATAGCTGCTTGAGGTGGAATATCAAAACATTTCCTCATACTCATCTCTGCCTTTCCCTTGATTTGTCAACCTGCCTTTCAGGTAGTACCACCTCTACTGTCCATCATCCTACCAGTCCAGGACAAAAGGGAAGTACTTCTAGTCCTTACTGTATGAGATAATGACTTTGTGATCTGTGTTACACCCTCTCTGGCATTCTATGTCCTGAGGAATAGAAACTGGCTTCCTTGGTTTTTCTTGTTCACTTTGAGTAAGTGAAAGAAATAATAGACTCCGGGTATAACTCCCCATCCTTGGCCTCTGTCCTGCTCCAAAGTCCATTCCAGATTTATGGATGTTTAATGTGAAATCTCACTGAAATGCTTCTTACAATCATCTAGCCATCTAGAGCATGACAGTCAGTCCTAGTAAAACATCATTTGTTCCTAAAATTATACCTAATTTTAATAAGAAATTTCTAAAAGAAATGAATAATCATATGTAGAACTGGGTACCAAACAGACTTGAGTACTTTGCCTCAAGTCTGCAGACACATCTTCACCTACATGATCCAGATTTTAAATGAAACGTTTTGTTTTGTTTATTTTCCTGTGAAACATGCAAGTAGTACTCAGGCCTCTACCTCACAACCTGCTTGACTATGGATAGATGGGGCTGAATATTAGGCATTATCCAGTACCCATAATTCATTCATTCATTCATTCATTCACTCACTCACTTATTCACTCAGTCATTCATTCAATGTCATATGTCAGGAATTATGTTGGGAATTGAAAATACAAAGCTAAATATGAATTAAGCTCTGTTCTCTAGGAATTCAGTCTTGTGAGGAGAGAGTCATACACAGATGATTATAACGTAGTGTGATAAACACACTGTCAAGAACTATCAAAGATAGGTCCAGAGTATTAGGGAAGCACAGAGTCAGAGGTGCCCTAATTCCTTGAAACTCAGAAGTTAGACTTCCCTCTAACAGACTTCCTTCACCATGTGTGATATCCTGGATGAGAACTGAAAAGAAATGCTGTTTAACCAGAATAAAAGGAAAGTACAGAACAGAAGGCTTTGTTTACACTCCAGGTGAGGAAATTGAGGGTTAAAAAAAGTAATCACACCAACGCAAAAAAAGGAGGAAGACAGCAAAGTATCAGGAATGCAGCTGGATGAATAATTGATGAGCTGGTGGCCTAACAGAGAGTCTCATTAATATAATCCTGCAGTTTCATTAAGTACTGTTCCAGGCTTGTCTTGGAGGGGGCCTCCTGAGTCTTGATTAGGGATTGTGTGGCTTTTGCTTTGACATCAGAACTTTGGGCCTTGGGTTTTGACAACTGCTTTCTAAGCTCCTATCCTTTTACTCCAGCACCTTTTAGAAGCTCTTCTCGATGCCCCTCTCACTAATCATGGGCCCCTAACCATGACAGTCACTCCTAGTAAATAATATATCAAGATAAATGATAATTGTTCTGTTTTAAGTGTCTCCTAATGAGCATCATAAATTAAAAATTAATATTGCAAAGACTGTATGAATAGCATCAAATCCATAAACAAAGCAGCGGGTATCACGCTTGCAAATGAAAGCTAAACACCTCCCATGCCCTCTCTCCCATTTCCCACCTCTTCCTGCCCTCCCCAAACTCCTTCCCCACCTTTACCCTAGGTCTACAGGTCTGAAATTCAGGCTACCAGGAAGTATGTTGCAAATGACAAAACTAGACATTTTTTCCCTACAAGTTATTTCTGGTCTGCTACTTACTTACTTGGCTTAGTGTGATTTAAAGAATCAATCCAGAAATTTTATTTCTCATTTTTCTTTTTCATGGCCAGAGACAGAGAAGGTAGAATTGAATTACAAAAACTTTTATGTGGGTCAGATGAACTAGGTCAGATTCCATACAAAGGGTGAATACCGTATTGTTTTTATTGGCATCAAATAAGTTCTGTCCTTCCATTTTAGAGAATGGCATTTCAAATGGGGCCACATTTAAGGGAAAATCATATACCAAAATATTATTAAAAGGTTTTTTTTCTTGTCTGCACAGATTATACTTATTATTTTATCATTTTAGGGGTACTTTTCTGAGTGTTGGAAATATCTACAATTATTATTATTACTCACACAATAGAGGAAAGAAAGAAAATATCATTCAGAAGTAAAGAGGAGTACTTGGTGGGACACAAAAGCCCTTTCACAAAGGTTAAAATAACCATCATTTATAAGCATTTTTATAAGGCAGCAGACATTGTGCTAGGTGTGTGTTATCTCTATCATTCATAGCAGCACTGAAGGGAGATAATATTCTTCCCAGCACCTAATTGCTGTCTAGAGGGAAAGGAGGCTTAGCCAACAGGCTAGAGGCATTGCAATTCCTTTTTTTTTTTTTTTTAAGATGGACACACAAACTGTCTTGGCCATACGGATTGAAATAGTCTCCTTATGTAACTGACATCCCTTGTTGAAATTACAGGATCACCTCACAACCTGCTGGTTATATTTATCTTCCATGGTGAGACTACACACAGGTAAACATTCCAGGCCACATGGCCGTCGTATTTCTCACTGTAAGTGAATACACTGGCTCTGTTCTATATAAAATCAATTTGACAAAAACTTGGATTCAGTGGTTTTAGAACTGAAAGGATAAAGATTTCCTAAGCTTTCAGTGATTGCCAAACTCTCTATACCAGATTCATATGAACTCCACATCCCTAAATGCTATTTCAGTTGATTCGTGTGTTTTACTAATCTAAGGATTCAGATGTTCACACAGCCATGTATGGAGAAAATATAAAAACAACTCACCTTCTTGGCAAGTGAACTACATAAGCAATAAAGGTAGTATCACTTCAGGCTGCTACCCAGATTACTTTAACTAAACTTAGCTGAAATGCCACCCCGGTGCCCCCTGAGACTGCAGAACAGCCACTGGCGCGGGCACTACTGCCACTGGGATTCCCTCCCGCAACTAGAGGCATTACTGCCGTAATAGCATGACACTGAAAATCGAACCTCTCTTTCCTTGGGATGCCCTAATCTCTACAACAGCTAATCCTCCCAAAAACCAAAGTGCACATAAGTATACGGCGCTTTAGATAATCAAGTCCATTACAGAACCAGGAGAATTCCAAGAACAGCAGTAATACATTTTTGTTTTATAAAAATGCCCCCAAAGAAACAGCAGATCCGAATGCAAATGTAAAACTAAGCATTTGATAATGTTCCCTTTCACGACTGTCAACATTTTAGAGAAACTTCAAATGGAATACATTTGTAGTTCTAGAAATTCTTAGTTTATGCATAGAATACATTTGAGACAACTTTATTTTCACAGGTACCCAGTTTTCAAATAAAAAAATATCATGCAATCACAGACCTTTGAAGCTGGAAAAGATCATGAGAGTCACGTAGACCTACCTGCCCCCACCTCCACTTAACATGTGAGATGAAAGTTTAGAGAGGTTGAGACATGGCTCTAGGTAGATCACATGATTAGATTTCAGGAAATCTAAAGGCTAAAGAGAAATTGGGGGCAGATTTCCCATTGGAGCCTTAGCAGTTCAATGGCAAATGACTCCATCTATGATCAAGGGCTGAACCAGACAAAATTCACTGGCCATCTGACCTTTTGATATTTTTACAAGCAAAGTTAAATAGAGAATTGAAACATTTGCCCAAATTGCTTTGGTTAATTCATTGAACTTTGTTTAGCTTGAAAAAAAATGAAGTAGAATAGGCTGTGTAACACATCTTGTAATGTTTAAATAATAGTAAGGTCACATGTGACGTAAAATATGTTATTTTTATTATAGCCTATGAGAGTATTATTTCATGAAACATTCCATGTTTCAATTACAGTTGACCCTTGAATAAGGCAAGGTTTAGGGGTGCCGACCCTTGCATGTGGTTGAAAACCTGAGTGTAACTTTTGATTCCCCCAAAACTTAACTACTAATAGCCTACTACTGACTGGAAGCCTTATCAATAATATAAACAGGCGATTAACACATAATTTGTATGTTAATGTTTTATATATTACATTCTTATAATAAAGTAAGGTAGAGAAAAGAAAATGTTAAGAAAATCATAAAGAAGAGAAAATACACATATAATACTGACTATAAAAAAATCTGTTTATAAGTGAACCTGCACAATTCAAACCTCTGTTGTTCAAGGGTCAACTGCCTCCTTATACGTATACCCAGGTACACACATATGCTGGGTTACAATGTATTTATTATTTGGATCATACTAAAATGAAGGAAGTTCAGCAGGAATTTTACTTCTGGTCCCACTCAATCTTCTTTAAAAAAAAGTACTAAGAAATTTAAGATAACACCTTCTCAAAAAAAAAGAAAAAAGTGGGGATCTTTGTGCTAAACTGTCATTTTTTTAAGTCACCACAGCCTAAAATCTTCTTTCTACCCTATACTATACAGTGTTCTGTAGAATTCTAATAAGGAAACACTGACATAAGAAACTAGAGAAAGGACAAATGCATAACAAATGAAAAAGAAAACAGAACATTCCTTTGTGGTTTTAAGGTACATTTTTTTCTTTCCTAAAATCTAAGTTTGAGGCACACAGTAAATTTAATTTACTCAGTTCCTGGCACATAGTAAATGTTTCGTAATACATGTTGAATGAATGCTGAGCCAGAGACAGAAGAGTCAATTTGCTGTGCAAAGCTAGGCCAAATTCTTAACTTCTCTGAGCTCCAACTTTTCCACTGGTAAAGGGAAGAAATGATGGGGCAAAAGCAGTGTTTCCTCCAGGGACATCTGCAGAACTATTTTCATTAAATGTTAATAGATGACCCATGAAAATAATCTCTAACTGACAGATTAATAGGTGGTCCCTCCACCAGATTTCTATGTCCTCCATCCTCCTCTATGTATTCCTGATCATTCAGTGAGTCCTAAATTCCTGGCTCTGAAACAATGGCAGAAGAAGAAGGAGAAAAAGAAGAAGAAAGGGCAGGAGAAGAAGGAGAAGGAGAAGTAGAAGAAGAAGGAGGATTGGAGGAGGAGAGGAGGAGAAGAAGAGGAGGAAGGGGAGAGGAAAAAAATCCAAAAAAAGTCCAGGGAAAAAAAGAATCACTCTGGATTTTTTCTAATAGAAAAAAAAAAAAGTATCCACCTACATAAACATAATTCTATTAAGCCCTCCAGACAAAGGAACAAATGTTCTGGCTGTGAATTGGTGACCTGTTTTATTTTCCACACATCCTTTATTTTTATACATCTGACCTTTCACAAAAAGGACAGAGAAACAGAAGGTATTTTTGGCTCAAATCAATATCTTGCCCAAAAGACACCACAGCAATGGGCACTCTGCGCCATTCGTTCAGGAATGGTTCTGCAGCATCAGCACCTACTTAGAGGCCTGGAATTAACACAAGCCCCACCCATCTGCTTCTGTGACTCAGGGATAAAATAGAGCCAAATGAGCTCTCGTTCTAGAATTGTACCTGCCATCACCTACAGCTGCAACTCTGGCTTGCTAACATTCGTGTCAAGAAACAAAGATAACTCTCTCTGTGAAGGGGTTCTGACTTTAGGTAGTCTGACAGCAGGCTCTGTCTAAAGAAGTACAGTGTCATAGTTAAATGCATAATATTAAATTAGGCAAATTACTGAGAACTCTAAGCTTCAATTTTCCTATGCAAAACAGAAATAAAACTAGAACCTACCTCATGAGTTGTGGAAAGAACTGAGTAAAAAATACATTTGTAGGACTTGACCCAATACCTGATACAGAATATGTGTTCAATAAATGGCATTTATTTTTATTATGGTATAACTGAATCTAAGCCATGAATAAGAGATCAAGGATACAGAAATTTTAACAACGTTTTAGTGCAGGCACATTCTACTGTGATGTAAAATGCATTAGAAAGATGCCAACGAGGTATTCACATTGAGTTGGAAACCAGTGCTATCTTCACTGGTTCATTTTGTTCACCTTACCCTAGCAAATGACTTAGAAGGTTCAGGAAAACCAGCAGGTTACCCCTAGATGACTAGCAAATCTTGTGCTTAATGGGTAAATGGGTAGCCAGAGAAGCATCCATTTCTCAGGAGATATCCTATTGCCATAGGTTTCTACTCTTTGTTTAAAATAGCACACATTTTGAATGAAAAATGTTGGGCATTTTATAGTCATTCTGCCATTATACAATGGCTTGTATATGGCAATGAACACCTCCCAGTTATCATTACTAGGCACTGATATTACGTGCTGCAGTCTCTAGATATCCTTATGGTCAAAGATGGCTTCAGTTTACCTCACAGGACAGATTATTGGACGTGCAGACAGAAGTATGAGGAGGAGTGGCACCTTGCCCAAAGGGTCCATAGTCTGCACAAGGCACTGAACCACCTGATCCTTAAACATGGCAATCATCCATATGGTAATGCCCGCCCTTAACCACCCCACCCATCACACAACTCAGGTCCACACTCACTCATTTTCCAGAGCTGCTCGGGTGGTAAGCACAGGCCTCAATTTTTCCAGGTGTCTGTACTGCAGAAATGGTTGACAGGCTGAAACAAGGTATATTTGGGGTAGGTGGGGGGTGGAAATAATAGTAAAGACTTTATTAAAGGATCCAAAGAAGGCAAAAGAAATTACCCAACCCATTTGGAAACCACACACTGGAAATGAATGGGTTCTTTAGTGTTTGGGACATTTTAGTGTTATAAAAATGTAGACTATAGAGCTATTATATCAAGTAATTTATGGGATGAATATTGTAATTCATTGAATGTCACGACTTATCTTTTATTCATATAGTTACTATTCCATTACCAGAGAGGGAGGTTTGTCAAAGGTTAATTATTTTAAATTGCTCTAGCAAATTTATTTTGATTTGTACAATTTTTTTGAATAATCACAGGTCTATATATTCATACATCTTTATGAGGCTTCTTTTTAAAAAATAATATTCTTTGATGAGGCAGTTAAAGCTAGATAAATGCTTCAGTGATGTCTTTAAAATATATTCCCTTTAACTCTGGATGTGGAGCTATAAAGAATTATTATATTATTGTTATTGTTGACATGATCAGTCTTTTTTAGAAGTTTCTATTTTTTCCAAGAAAAATTCCAATTAAAAAAATGGTCAAGAAATTGAGCCTTGACTTTCTGAAGGGGTTGGTCATGGTTCATAGTATCTTTTAGCCCTGGGTCATTAGCTGGAATGGCCCCCGCATATGTTGGATGAGGAAAGCTGTCACACCTGCTCTCTGGTGTGCCCCCACCTCTGTTTCACGCGAGATTCTCCCTGGGCCAGGGCACACCTCCTCGGGACATGAAAAGTGGTCTTTGTAGGATGGTGAATACTAGAAGACAGGTCAAATACTTTCAAAGTTGGAAAAATCATTTTGAAGTATAAACCTAAATTAGAAAGGAAGCCAGAAGGAAACAGAGAAGTTTGGAAGGCTACAACATGTAGAATATATACAATATATAGAATAACCCAGCTCCGTCTCCTTCAAAACCTATTGCCTATCTGAGGAAGGCTTTCTGATTATGCTTGTTTTCTTTATATTTCTCAAACACTTATGTATCAGGTCTATATTTCATTAATATGGTCTTATTGTTATGTAGCTTTTTAATTATTCATAAATCATTTGAGAGTTAAGGAGATATAGTGAGAAAAGGTTCAATGGAGAGTCAGAAGACCTACACTCACATTTAAGCCCTAAGGTTATTATCTCTACGGGCTTAGTTAGGTTGTTCGATTTGTCGGAGACTCAGCTTCTTTTATGTTAAAGAAGAATAAGAAAAACTGCCTATTCTTGCATATTTATCTCATTTAATCCTCAAATGACAAAATAAGATGAGCACTATTACTCATCCATTTTTATTGAACTGTGTGAAAATACTATTTTAACAACATAAATTATTATTATTTTCAGTCTGTAGATTTTATATCATCAATTTAATATTAACAGCCCTAAGATACAGGCCATATTTATCTTTTATTTCTTTTTTATTTTGTTATTTCCTCATACCCCATTCTTTTAGGTGGCTTGATAAACAGATTCAGAACATAGATTTTTCTAGTACTGATAGCAAAGTGCTTTGTAAAATAAAAGCACAGTAAGGGAATATCTATATGTTGCCAGAGTAACATAATTTTACTTGATGTCAGAAAGAAAATAATAATCTATTGATCAAAATTTTTACATTTTAATCAGTTGTACTGCTCTTATACGCATGGTAAAATGTTGCTGGAAAGCACAAAAATGCACATCTACTCTAGAATGTTGTAGTTAACACAAGGCACAGTACATGATTCTGGAAATCATGAAGAGTGGCTCAGGTATAGAGGCTGTGAGGTATTTCCTAGTTATGGGTAACCACTCCATCCAAGAGGATGTCTGGTTTATTCATAGTCAATAGTTTGGGTGCCTGGTTCATAGTTGGTGCTCAAAAAATATTAGCAACGTACAAAGTCTTTCACTATACTCATATAGGTCAGACCTTTAGAAGACTATGAAACTTTAAGGAAGAACTTGGAATTCTGAAGTGGATTTGGAAAAGAGTGTTATAAATGGGACTCATAAAAGGAAGTTAAAGAAGTTATTAGTCTCAATAAGAAAAGTAAGGGGTATTGCAAGTATTGTACAGCTTTCCACAAGGTATCGATAGTGAAGCAGAAGAGGCTGGCAAAGGGATCCTTGCTTCTGCTGTGAAGAGAAGCAGCAGAAGTACATTCAGCTGTGTCACAGAGGATGTGCTTTAGTAAAAATAAATGTGTAAATACATACGTGTGTGCATACATAGAATAAACCCTCATTGAAGACTAGTAGAAAGTGAACAGGGAAATTACAGCATTAGCTCTTCATTATTGAGCATTTGCTATGTGTCAGACACAGACATGGTGTGTTTAAGTACTTGACTTACATTGTCTCATTAAACAGTTCTCTGTGGTAGATGTTATCATAGATGAGGAAGCTGAGGCTAGGAGTAGTTAGCAACTTGTCCAAAGTTGGTGGTCAGCAGAGCCTGGAATTAGTGCATTAACTCTAACTTCTGGATCCAAGTGGTCATTTAAGACACCCACAACATGCAATCTCAACACTGACTAGCTCTACAGTTTCTCCCTCCAAAGAGCCCAGTTTCTATTTTTTTACTTAACAGACTACATGAGAGTAAAAGTTGGTGGACAGCTGTGCTAATACAATACAAAACCTTTACTAATGCTGCCTACAGAATTATTTGTTTAAGTAATACATATATAATATAGGATATTATATAGGTAATATACACACATATATGTAATATATATACAATATATCTACTATATAATATATAATATATCTACTATATAATATATATTACATATATGTGTGTTTATTACCTGGACAAATATTTTACTGTTACTAAGTCTTCCTTACCCAGATTTCAGAGTAAAATTAGAGCCCCATAGGATAGTTTCACTGAAACAGTGAGTAAAATGATTTCATCTTCAAAACAGAATATGTGGCCATAAACATTTTTATTTTCCTGTCATCTAGCTGTATATCAATAAAGGGTGTACTGAATAATTCTGTATTGTTAAGGCTGGTCAACAGTTTCACCACATTAATTGGGTGTCCATGAATCCGAGGTCCTGAGGTGAATGGCATAGCAGGCACTTTGCATCGTCATTGAATTAATATTCTGTCTTGTTACCTAAACTTAAACAATTAGTCACACAATTGTCAAATGGTCAAATATCCAAGAATCCATTGTCTAAAGTGAGATTTTTGTATGAGGAGACACTGGACCATGGTGTGAGCAGCATTGGCAGCAACTTTGTGACTGTAATGGTCCAAAGTACTGCCATAAATCATCAAGATGGTGGAATGAAAGGTAGCCCCCCTACCCAGAGAATATTATGGCAACAATGAACCCACCCTTTCCCCAGTTCTATTTAATATCACCAGAGAAAAGTGTTCTGTATCCAGTTTCTTTTACCAGGAACAATCTGATTGTTTCAATCCTATGGGCTGGGATATTTCCCTTTTTAATTCTCCTTAACAAAGACCTCTACGTCCAGAAGCTTCCTCCAAGGTCTATGAAGTGCTATTCTGATCACCCCTTCATGTTTCTAAGCTGCTCTGGGATAATGTTGTGGAGAGAAGGGCCCCAGGGGAACAGCTGATTGGATTCTGGCAAGACGGACCAAACATCTGCTTCAAACAAAAGACATCTGCATATTTCACATTTATTTTTCATAATTTACAGAAGCAACCTGCCAAAATTCAGCAAGGGAGAATACACCAGCACATAATTAGCTTAAAGTTTGCTTGCTTTAGAAGTATGAGCATGAAGCCCAGGAGCTCACCTGGGAGGACATCGACAATGGTGGAACTGCAGTTTGATTTCTGGATATTCAGTTTTAGACCTCATTTGCCAGGGCAGAAAACCCAGCACTGCTAGGCCTGCAAGGGAGAAGTAAATATGCCAGAGGTGACACTAGCAAGTTCTTTTGTCCTTATGTCAAATAAAAAGGTTTCACACCAAAGGGGTGGCCTAAGGTAATATCATTTATTAAATAAGTTTTGATTAGGCAAAAGTATTTTACTTCTATCACTTTAGCTCTGCAATACCCATGTTAGATAATGGTGCAAGGTGCAATGCCACATGATTTATAATTAAAAAATGTTTATACCATTAGTACCAATGGCATTGTGAGAAGTTTTGTGTGGGGTGCTGCATTATTTTTCAAAGCATCCGAAAGAATTCAAACCAAAACAATACTGGAAAATATATTTGTTGCCCACGTGATGAAAACAAAGAGAAAAAGATAATGGGTGATATGATCAGACTTAATAGATCCTGGTTGAAGGGATACAACAAATTATCTGCCCTCTGTCGAATTTCAAACTTTGCAAGATCATTATTGTGTGAAATAACTAAAGCTTGCTTAAGTGGAGAATAAAAGGTGAAGAACGGATTTTGAGAGAGTATGAGGGAGGTTTTCTGTTGTATCTAGCAAAGGAATTTCAACCCTGTGTCCATATTTTTTAAAAATGCTAGTTATGAGATCCTATGGGATTTCTCCTGATCTTAACTCCAGGGAGAAAGCATACTTAGAACAAAGTTTACAAGAGTATTGGGTGCTATTGTCTTGAAATACTCAAAACAAGGGCCCCTGGTGGGAAGGTGGAGTGGCATTTTGGTTTTGTTGACTGCTATTATCTTCCAGTCTTAAGCTTTGCTTTACAAAAGCCATTGTGTTCCTGATTTAGTTGTAGACACTATGCTACCCTATACAAATCTCTGCAATAACAGTATGGCAATTCCAGTGGATTTAACATCTTAAGTTATTTGAACAATGTAAAAGCAATGTGTTCAACCTAAGCACCATGAATAATTCCTTGGTTAACTCCTATTTAGTTCTTAGGAGTGACTTGGTTGTGGTCATTCCAAACATCATCTAGTATTAATTTCTGATATCTGATTTAGCATGAATACATGAAACTGGTTTGAAACATAAAATCCCAAGTCAAAAGAGCAGCTTTTATTTTTTTTTATTTTTTTAGTGTTACTTAAATTTTTTTTCCAGTGTTCCAAGATTCGTTCCCCATTCCCCACACCCAGTGCTCCATGCATTAGGTGACCCCAGTACCCACCACCAGGCTCTCCCATCCCCCCACCCCCCTCCCTCCAAGTCCCTCAGTTTGTTTCTGTGTCCAAAGTCTCTGTTGTTTCATTTCTCTCCCTGGATTACCCTACTTCCCATTTAGTTTCCTTCTCCCACTGTCCTCCAGGTTATGCCTCATGCACCACAAGTAAGTGAAACCATGTGATACTTGACTTTCTCTACTTGGCTTATTTCACTCAGCATAATCTCTTCCAGTCCAGTCCATGTTGCTACAAAAGTTGGATATTCATCCTTTCTGATGGAGGCATAGTATTCCATTGTATATATGTACCACATCTTTATCCATTCATCTGTTGATGGGCACCTTGGCTCTTTCCACAGTTTGGCGATTGTGGCCATTGCTGCGATGAACATTGGGGTACATATGGCCCTTCTTTTCACTACAT
>PITA01015203.1:0-50909 GCA_004023965.1 Spilogale gracilis
CAGTGGCTGCACCAGTTTGCATTCTCATCAACAGTGCAAGAGGGCTTTCTTTCTCCATTATCATCATCAATACTTGTTTCTTGTGCTGTTGATTTTAGCCATTATAGCCATATAGGTGTAAGGTGATATATCATTATTATTTTGATTGGCATTTCCCTGTTAGTAAGTGATGATGAGCATCTTTTCATGTCTGTTGGTCATCTGTAGGTCTTCTTGGAGAATTTCTTTTGATATCTTGATCCCTTTTCTAATTGGATGATTTGTGTGTTGTGTGTTGAGTTTTATAAGTTCTTTATATATTTTGGATACTAACCCTTTACCAGATACATTATTTGAAAATATATTTTCTCATTCCATAAGTTACCTAAACTATTTGTTTTAATTATAATTTTGGGAGGAAGGAAATGTCTATATTCCATTACCTATTGTTTCTTAATTCCATTTATCCTTGGCTACATGCATCACTTTTGAAATTCTTCTTTCTACTAATACTCATTTACATAGAAGATGATACATTACAGTGAAAAAATATAACTTTCAAAAGTCTTTGACAGAAATTATTGATTGGTATTAGCATCTTCCTTACTAAGAAGTTGCTTGCTGGGCACATGAGTAGCTCAGTTGATTAAGTGGCAAGCTCCTGATTTTTGCTCAAGTCATGATCTCAGGGTCCTGGGATGGAGCTCCACATCAGGGTTCACACTCAGCAGGGAGTCTGCTTGACATTCTCTTTCTCTCTTTTTCTGCCTGTCTCCCACTCTGGCAACCACACACACTCTCTCTGTCTCTCTAAAATAAGCAAATGTGGGGCACCTGGGTGGCTCAGTTAGTTAAGCAACTGCCTTCGGCTCAGGTCATGATCCCAGAGACCCAGGATCGAGTCCCACATTGGGCTCCCTGCTCGGCGGGAAGCCTGCTTCTCCCTCTCTCATTCCCCCTGCTTGTGTTCCCTCTCTGGCTGTGTTTCTCTCTGTCAAAGTAAATAAAATCTTTAAGAATAAAATAAAATAAAATAAGCAAATGTTTTTAAAAAGTTGCTTACTGCAGTTTCATTTGGAAACCATGTCATGGTTAATAGGGAAATGATTTTTTCTGTAATTACTTACATAATGGTTAATGCCTACAGAGAATCACTCATGTCAGTCTCTAAGGTTACATAACAATCTCAGAGCCTTCTTCTCTGACCTGGAGTAAATCACTTAATTACTATGCATTTCAATTTTGCCAGTTGTATGTGTGAATATGCATAGCTTAGGAAATAGAACACCGAAGAAGAATAAAGAGAAGTGCTTGAAAGTTAGCCTATCACCTATCATTGACATTAATAACTTTGAAAAAATTTGGTTTCACTCATAAAGACTCAGTTTCTTCCTAAGGAAACAGTGTCCACTCTTACTCTTTCAAGAAAATAGTGAAGTTTTTTTTTTTTTTTGAAAATGGTAAAGTTTTTAAGTGTATATTAAGGTATTTGGACTGTCTACATTGTGGCTAATAATGTTTTCAAGGAACACACTGAAGAATAAGGCAATGAGCAGAAAGAATCAATCTGGAACTGAATCCCATTCTTCCTTGTAGTTTTACTAGAGTCTGTACCCTGTTTCAAGTATTTAATTATATTAGATGATTAAAATCTAAAATCTAAAATCAATTGCAAACCAGTAGTACTTGTTTCTATTACACACCTATTTTCAGAGTTATTTGCTTATGTTGAAGTGTTTGAACTAGGGTTTTATATTTGCCTAATCACTACTAAGTATAATCCATGTACCAGGGGATGTTTTAGGCCCTAAAGAATCAAAGATAATAGAATGATATGGTCCCTGGTCTCCATAAGTTCATTGTCTAGTGACATTAGTTACTGATTCCATGCATTTTAATATAAATATTATAAAACATAAATGAAATATTATGAAATACATTTTATGTGTTCTCTAAAGGTACAGACTTTTTGATTTTTTTTAAAAGAAAGAGGCTTTATTTTTTAGAGAAATTTTAGGTTTACAGCAAAATTGAATGGAAAATAGAGAATTCCCATATACTTTCTGTATCCACACATATGTGGCCTCCTCCACCACCAACATCTTGTACAAGAATAGTACCTTTACTACAATCCATGAACGAACATTGACACCTCATCATCCAAAGTTCATAATTTATGTTAGGGTTCACTCTTGGCATGGTACCTTCTATGGTTTTTCAGAGATGTATATTGACATGTATCTACCACTACACAGAATAGTTTTACTGTCTTAAAAATCTCCTGTACACCATGTATTTATCTCTTTCTCCCTCTGAACTCTTGGCAACCACTGATCTTTTTACTCTTCATTGTTTGCCCTTTCCATAATGTATAGTTGGAATTGTACACAAATAGCCCTTTCATATTAGCTTCTTTCTCTTAGTAATATGCATTTAAGATTCCTCTGTCTTTTCATGGCTTGATAGCTGACTTATTTTTATTATTTATTTATTTAATATTTTGAGAACAAGCATGCAAGCAGTGGGGAGGGGTAGAGGGAGAGGGAGAAAGAGGAAATCTCAAGCAGACTACCTGCTGAGCTGGGAGCCCCAGATAGAGCTCATCTCACAATTGTGAGATCCTGACCTGACTTGAAATCAGGAGTTGGATGCTTAACTGACTAAAGCACCCAGGCACCTCAGATAGGTCATTAAAAAAAAAAAAATTCTATTTATTTGAGGGAGACAAAGAGGGAGAGAGCTCATGCCCAAGTCAGGGGAGGGCAGAGGAACAGGCAGACTCCACACTGAGCATGCAGCCCGAGGCAGGACTCCATCCCAGGACCCTGAGATCATGACTTGAGAAGTCACAAGTTTAACTGACTGAGTCACCCAGGTACCCCAGCTCATTTATTTTTATTAAGTAAGATGTACCATAATTTATACATTTACCTACTGAAGGACGTCTCTGATATTTCCAAATTTTGACAATTATGAATAAAGTTGTTGTAAATATCTATGTACAGGTTATCATGTGGATGTTAAGTTTTCAACTCACTTAGATGATTGCTCAATTGTATGGTAAGGGTATGTTTAATTTTGTAAGAAACAGAAAAACTCCTCCAAAGTGACTGCACCATTTTGGATTCCCACCAACAATTCATCAAAGTTCCTAATGCTTTACATCCTTGTCAGTGTTTAATGTTGTTATTATTATGACAACATTGTCATTCTATTAGACATTCTATTAAGTGTGTGGTGGTATCTTATTGTTTTAATGAATTTGTTGTTGTTGTTTTTTAAAGATTTTATTTATTTATTTATTTGACAGAGAGAAACACAGCTCGAGAGGGAACACAAGCAGGGGGTGTGAGAGAGGGAGAAGCAGGCTTCCTGCCTAGTAAGGAGCCCTATGTGGGGCTTTATCATGGCCATGAGTGTAAGGCAGTCTCTTAACCAACTGAACCACCCAGGCGCCCATGAATTTGGTTTTGATTGTTATCTTCTCACTAAATATTTTGGTGTGATGTGTTGTAATAAAAGCATACCTTGAAGAGTTAGGAAGAATTTTTCAGATGGATGATGAAGAATGAAATAATGGGAGGAGGAAACATCAGGGGCATTTCAGGTAGAGACAGTTTTTGTGAAAATTTAATGGGTTAAAGAGAATGTGATGCATAGTAGTGGAGGTGTGATATAAAATAAACAAGGAGTAACAGGAGGGGAGGACATACATTTAGTTAGAGGCCATATTTTGAGAACAGTTACAATTTATGTTGGATTCTTTTAAAAAGATGAGAGGACTTAAATAATTTTAAATTGAGTCATCTACATCATTTCAACTAGACATACTTGATTCAATCCACATGAATATATATTTCACAAACTCACATTAAAAAACCCCAAATACATGAAGAAAAGTTCTTTGATTTTTACAAAATAATATTGGAGTCCCTAGGAATTTAAGAATACTTCTGCATTTTTTTTCAAAAAGCTATATAAAGTGTAACAAAAATTTGATTATATTACAGAATTATAATGGACACATGAAGATTTGTTCTACTATTTGCTCTACATTTGGTATGTTTGGGAATTTTTTAAAACTTAAAATCACAAATACTAGAATATCTATCATTGGTGACATTTATAAACAATGAAGTGATATAATTAGATTTACATATAAGTAAGGTCATTTGGGTGGCAGAACTGGCATTGAATAAGAAGGTGGTTATGATCAATTGGGAGTATATTGCAATACTACAAGTAAGAAATTATCTGGAGCTTAATTGATGAATCTAATACTATGACATCTATGACATCTCCCAGTGTGACTGGGTAGAGCAAAATAAAAGACAAGCAAGGACCAAACTCTAGAAAACACAATGTTTTAATGTTAAAGTGTTCAGAGAACCCATTGAAGAACTTGAGGTGGAATGGTTAAAGAGGTAGAAGGAGAAACAGGAAGTATTGAGACTTACTGAATGAAATACATATTGCATTTGTAAGTTTGACTGGATTTCACAAATTATGTACCACCTTGCTCTAGGCTTGAAATATTGCTATACATCTTAGATGGTTCTCTATTTATTTTTACTTATTTTTAAAAAAGATATTATTTATTGATTTAAGTCAGAGAAAGAGAGAGAGAAAGAGAGAGAGAGAAAGAGAGAGACAGAAAGAGAGAGAGAGAGAGAGCACGCATGAGCAGGGGAGAGAGGCAGAGTGAGAAGGATAAACAAACTCCCTGCTGAGCCAGGGGCTCAATCCCAGGACCAGGAAATCATGACCTGAGCCCCAGGCAGACACTTACCCATTGGAACCACCCAGAAACCCCAACAGTCCTCTATTTAAATATTGTTTTTTAGATGTAAGAGTTCTTTCTTGTTTAGGATTATTTTCTATCATATTCATTTTTTTAAAATAAAAGTTTCTAATTTATTTATTTATAGAATAAGAATCATTTTTGAGAGTTCAGACTCAATTAATAAAATAAACCTTAGAACAAAATGTGGAGATCCAGCCTTCATGTCACAATCATAATCCTTCTTATTTAGTTATAAATAACCCATAGTGGAAACATGTTTCTGAATCAAAGCCAATTATACCAGATGAATATAATTATTTACCTCATACTTTGATTATCAGATCAATCAAACTTGTTTTCCCAGTGTTGATAACAAAGTATAATTTTGTCAAGCTGAAAACTAGAAAACTAATAACAAGATATGCTGCCATTAATCTCAGGTCGAAGTCTCCTTTAATAATAATACTGACAGTTAATATTTATAAATGCATGTTGGGTATTGTCACCAGGCCAAACACCATACATGATTCATCTTTTTAATCTTTAAAACTTTCCTATGACGTTTGCAATATTTATGCAAATATTTTTTGATAGATGATAAATTGATAGATCAAGATGTTGAATTAGAGTGAGATTAAATAATTTTCCCAGTTACACAGCAAGGGCATGATCAGGAATTGGTTCCCACAAGGCATGACTACAGAGCTTGCACGCGCGGTACTACACTGTACTGTCTCCTTGGGCCAGGCACTCAGAGCATCCTCTCACAGGAACCTAACACCTGGATCTTAGGACTCAATCCTGCAGCATTTAATCAGGTGGCCTGGGAGTAGATAGATTTCACTGGGTGCTGTTAAGGTTGTGCTTCTTCTCAGAGCCTCTGTAGACTGATACAGGTTTTTGCTAGTATTCACCAACTGAAGATAGATTTTCCACAAATGTTGGTGGATATTATCTCAGATTTCATAATTTATGGGAAAAAATTAATTATGGGCATATTATAAAATAAATTATTTGAGAATAAGAATTAAAATGGCCAGTATTAGAGGTTCTACATTTTTAATAACATAGAAAAAATAATGAGTTGGGTGTTCATGAATCTTTGTGACAGGTTGGCATTCTCCCAAGAGTTTTAAGGGAATCTAAGGATGCAATTATGGAAATCATAGTTAAAATACAATAGTTCATTGTCATGATGAGCACTGGGTGATGTATAGAATTGCTGAATCACTCTCTGGTGCTCCTGAAACTAATATAACACTGTAGGTTAACTAACTGGACTTAAAATAAAAACTTAAGAAAATACAATAGTTCACTCTTCCTGCTGTTAACATAATTTTTTCTATAACAACAACTAGAGGAATGATCAAAGAAACCTGAACATATGGCCATCAAATCTCATTTCTATGATAAGAATGATTTAGATCAGTATATGCTGCTCCAGGTCAGGTGCCTATTAGGTTCACTGCTCCCTTCTGGGAAGTCTCAGAATGCTTGCCAGTTCACACCTACCTCAGAGAGGAGACAGTCTCCTAAGCCATAGGTCATTGCGCTCTTCATCAGGTAATCCTGCTAGGTTAGCTGTGAGTGACTGGGTCAGGAACAGGTCCTGAGGATACAGACGCCAGGAGCAAGTGAGCACTAGCAGTAAACTATAGAATCAAACCTGCTCCTAATTTCTCCTCAATAGGAGCTCATGATCTTTCTAAACAGATTATATTCATCTATAATTTGTTCAGCCAGTATGAGAGAGAGAAAAGGAGTGTGAACAAATGGAAGAGAGAGAGAGCAAATGAGAAGAAGATAGCACAAGCTTTGTCTCTCTTATATCCCTCCTAAATGTGAAGATTGTCTTTTACTTCATTTTTTTTTTTCAAGTCTTGTTCATTTTTAGGGCCAGCTCAGTTCTTACCAGTGAAGTTTGCAATGAAAGCTTTAATTTTCAGATGTATAAAAATTACCTCAAACTTGACATGTTCCAAACCTCCTAATCTCCTCTCCAATGAAGTATTTTTTCCCATAGTGTTTCCATCTAGGTTGGCAACAACCCCATTGTCCTACTTTCCCATGTCCTAAACTTTGAGAGTCAGCCTTGATGGCTCTTTTTCTCTTATGTTGTACATTCAATCAGCTCTTTTTTTCAATACATTTCCAGGATAGAGCTGTTTCTCACAGCCTTCACTGCCACTGCTCTGGTGAAACTGAAACTCTCTACTATCTCTTACTTGGATTACTGCAATAATTTCCTAAATGGTATTCTTCCTTTTGTTCTTATCCCCTTCAGCAGGCTGTGTGTTCTGGTTAAAATGTTGAGTCAGGACATGTCAGGTTCTGTCTCTCTCCTGCTTGGTACCATCTAATGGTTTCCTAATTAGAGGAGAAGCTAAAGTCCATATGACAACCTACATGGTCAGACACAATTTGTTTCTTGCCCCCCACCTCTTAACCTGTCTTATATTAATATTTTCACCTTTCCTTAATTCTTTGTTGCAGTCATTCTGGATTTTGTTAGTTTTTTGTTTGTTTGTTTGTTTGCTTGTTTTTTGTTTTTCCTATTCTGCAAATATGCTTGGCAAGTTATCTCTACCTGAAACTCCTTTTCAGGAAGAAGAGTTTTTCATTTCCCAACTCATTCCCTAGTGAAATCCTTCCCATTTGAAAATGTAATACCTATGCCCTTACCCCTACACTCTCCCCGTACCTGCATTAGTTTTCTCCATAGCACTTTGACCACCATACTGTATTTTTTACTTGCTGTTTCTAAGTAGTGGAATCATGAGTGATTTATATTTTGTATAACTTCTACATTTTCTCAATATTAAACACCGAGCATATTGAAAGGGACAAAGAATTGCTCTGGGCTGAATCACGAAAAGACTCATGGAGAAGGAAGGACTTAAGCTGCATTCTGCAAGCTTGGTAGGCTGGGTTGAAAGATGGGGAGAGACCATGCATGCTTGGTCATAATAAAGCATGTATAAAAGGTGGTGAATATTTCATACCTAGCATATTTTGGAGACAGTAAGGAAAACAACCAGCCTAGTCTCCTTTATCACAAAACCGTTGATTGTACAATTGGAAACAGATAAACAGGAACAAAGAGTATCATTTTAGTCACAGGTTCTTTTAGATAGAAGAATGCTTTGGAGAAAGCCATGACACAATTATGTTTCTAAATTCTTCTAGACTTCTCTTTCTGATATTCCCATGTAATTCTTTGTCTTAGAAATAACTTATGTACATCTCTCAGAACTTTAATGTTCCTCAATAACTTAGTTTATGCCATGGTAGAAAAGTTTAAGTTTCAACAAATTGACACAATTATCTCTTTCTGTCAAGGTCTAATTTTCTGGACATTTCCAGTTTTCTTTAAATATTTTTAAATAGAAGAAGAGAACATCAATATAAAATTATTTAGAAATAAAACTTTACAGACTTAGAAATACAAAGAATATTAAGATTTTTGCTTTGTTTTGTTTGGCTGAAGAAGTATTAAATGATTTTTATTATCAATTACCATTTTTATTTTAGTTTTTCTCATTCTAATTTATATCACTTGTGTAACTAGAGGTAGAAGTTAACACCTTCAGAATATATTGGTCATTCTCTACAAATGTGCCTTTCCCATGTATGGGACATGATTATAGTTTAAGCACTGGGCTAGGTCATTTAAGGTCCACACAGCTCTTCACATTGAAATGAGGGAGGATGAGACAGAAATATCTCCATGTTATTAAAATCTTCCTTGCCAACTCTGACCTGAGTCCTTTCCAGGAAAAGGGGACCAGGCATGCTATAAAATTTAAGTTGGTTAATATTTTTTGTCAGAAGACAAATACTATGGCTGGAGAAAAAAAAAACATTTCAAAACTTTACATGGTAGAATACACATAGCATTTTCAAAGACAGATTTGAAGTTTTTTTGAGGGGTGAACAGAATTAGTAGTGTAGGCTTTAAAAAAATAGTAGATTAGCACAAATCCAAATGATACAGAATATCACTGAGCAAGATATGGTATGGTATTTTTTTTCTCTTAATGAAAATTCAGTCTATGAATAATATGCCTAATGATTTTCTGAGAGTGCCTTCATGTGGAGAGATCAGTTATTTTTCATGCAAGATGTACACTTCTGCCCTTTGGATTTATGAATGGAATAACAGCTAAATGTTAATTTAATGGATTCACATGCATTTCTGGGAGATTCTTTCTTTTTAATGTAACAGAGAACAGAAACATGCGTAAAACAAGCCAAGCACTTTAATGTAAGGTGATGTAGTCTCAAATTAAAACACTCAGTGGAATATAAACTTCAAGGTTTTTTTTTTTTTTTTTTGAGAAATGACTTTTATAACATTAATTTTTCAATCATGAGGAACTGTAATGGAACTGTGTTTGATGGTATGGGGGTGACAGTGAGGAGTCAGGGTGGGACTCACCTTAGGATCAGGGTCTAGTGGGTCTGAAAAATGAACAGATGCAGTCATCAAACTTAAAATTTTTCTAAATTATTTTACAATTATAGGAGAAACCACTACTGGAAATCATAATGGCCTTAGTAAGGTCAGTTGCTCTAGATGTATCAGTTTCCATTTTATGAATGTAAAAGATAGAATTTTTGTTAACTGCACTCTGTCCCATCCCCTTTTTTTTCAATATGTCATCCTTTACCCAACACCTTCTTTCAACTGCATTTGAATCCATCCTTTCAAATTCCATCTTTCATCTCCCTCTACCATATTTCGTACCTCCTCAACTCTCTTGCACCATGTCCTCACTTTAATTTAGCAACAGTATTTATCTTCTGTCTCCAACTTAGGCTGAGCATCTAGATTCTGATACACAACATTTCTAAATCTTCCAAACCTTGCTTCCTGCATTGGAATTCTCATAAGAGCGGTTAACTGCCTGTGGATTGTTCCCTAGCTTGACATGACCCAGCCAGCATGTCAGCAGCTGTGGCTAATGTCCCTTTCCTGATAGAAACTTCTTCCTTTACCACAGAGAACACCCAGTGGATAATGACCACAACCAAGAGTCCAAACATAATAGATAAATAATACACACAGGTTAACTCTCTTCAAAAATAAGTTAAAAGAATGAAGTTTTAAATATGTTGTGGTAATATTATAATGTACAGGTTATATTTTTTCTTAGCATCTCCTGTTACTTTATGATAATTTCTGCATTTGTGTAGGTAGACTCTCAGAACAAGTGTTCTTAAATGAACTGCCGAAGAGTCCATTTTTGGCTTTTGAGTTCCACAATTGATATTTTGTGGTTCAAGGCAGAGATAACACTTGAATTTCAAAAGCCTAGAAGAAGAAGCTAAGGTTTTTATTCTGAAGAATGAATAAAAAAATCACGGTGCCCTGCTTTCAGATTAAATAAAGGGTCCATGGACTGAGGGTGAGAGAAAAGAGTAAAAGGAAATAATTGATATGAGGGTTCTGAGCCCTGGTCTCTCACATACTTCTCACCACTATCTTCTTTGGGAAGATTGAAGCCCTAGAGAATTATGGACACTTGGGGTCAGAAGGGATCTGTGGCTTTGCCCACCTGGGTGGAACCCATTAACCAAACAAAACCCACAGTCCCCTCAAAGGAGTATTGTATTATTTAATCATCAAAACCAGGACATTTGTAATGTAAAAGTGATCTGGGCAAATGCTATATCTGGTGGAATACCTGGGCAATAGATCAAGCAGGGCCTAAGGTAACCTATTACTACTATGAGGTAGCATAAAAATTATCTTTAATGTAGACAGAAAGTACAGTAATGATGGGTCACCTGGGTGGCTCAGCTGGTTAAGCATCTGACTATTGGTTTCAGCTCAGGTCATGGTCTCAGAGTCATGATATTAAGCCTTATATTGGGCTTCACACTTAGCATAGAATCTGCTTGAGATTCTCCCTCTCCATCTGCCCCTCCCCCTCTCACATTCTCTCTCTCTCAAATAAGTAATTCTCAAAAAAAAAAAAAAAAGGTCTTATAGTAGTTACTAGGGACTGGAGGCAGGAGGAAATGGGAAATTATTACTTAATGGACACAGAGTTTCAGTTTGGAATGATTAAGCTATGGAGGTAGATGGTGGTAATGGCTGCACAAAAATGTGAATGTACTTAATGTTACTGAGTTATACATTTAAAAATGGTTTAAATAGTAAATTTTATGTTCCATGTATTTTTACCACAATAAAATAAAAAAAAGTCTTGTAATAATTATCTAGGTTGATGGGTATAAATAGACCACACAATATTTTTGTGTAGCTAAGAGGGTGGAGAATATTCTTACATAGTTGAGAATGGAACAAACATGCCCTGAGAACAGGAGAACCCCAAGATTGGTTGCACAG
Source organism: Spilogale gracilis (assembly GCA_004023965.1). NCBI lineage: Eukaryota > Metazoa > Chordata > Mammalia > Carnivora > Mephitidae > Spilogale > Spilogale gracilis. The sequence continues at coordinate 11,118 of PITA01015203.1, forward strand.
GAGTCCTGTGAGTAACATAGACCAAAGACAGAGACCTGATGGGAATGAGGATTTAAGTCTCAAATTAGAAAAATATGTATGAACTCTCTCCATACTGCTATCAGTAGTATATATTTGTTGAGTAAGTACATACAGTAATTTTAAGCAGCATTTTGCAAATTGTGGGTGTTCTCTGGAACCCACATGCTGGATGTAACATATCTGCCCTGTCATCTCACTTTATTTTGGGGTTATAGCATTTTCCTAATAAAATGCTGTTTCTTGCAGAGAAGTGTGCTAACCCTTCAAGTCAGCTGCATTATTCAAGAGGAGAAAAGATTCATCTACAGGTTTCTGATTAGGGATAAATTCTCCATTTCTCCTCCCATCAATATATTCTTTCTCCAAAACCATAATATTCTGAACTCACCAGAACTATGAAGTGGTTACAGTTAAAAAGACTATGTTGTTCAGACTCAATTTAAGTGGCTTGGCAAACAGAGAATTTGCATTCAAACTAAATTTGCTTTTGGGTGGTTTTTAGAGATATGGTGAATATATCAGACATTTCAGAATAGGTCAATATTCTCAGGTTGGTTGTGTGAAATGAAAATGATTTCTAATTTCTTTTTGGCAGCTTCTATTCAGTGAAAATTTGGCAAAATCTCTGCCTTTCATGACGCTGGGAAATATCTTACCTCAAATTAGAGAAATAGCGTAGCTACTGTTACCAATACGTAATTAAATTTGATATCTACGGGGGCCTGGATGGCTCAGTCAGTTAAGCATCTGCCTTTGGCTCAGGTCAGATCTCAGGGTCCTGGGACAGAGCCCTATATGGGGCTCCTGCTCAGCCCTGAGTCTGCTCCTCCCTCTGCTCCTCCTACAGCTTGTGTTCTCTCTCTCACTTACTTTCTCTCTTTCAAATAAATAAATCTTTAAAAAACTAAATTTCACAATTACACAAAATTGACATTATTGCCTCTGTCCTTTCTTTTTAGATGATGTGTCTTTAGATTTAATAGTTCTTAATCCATTCTTTATTATTACTTACTTATTTCCATAGCAAATTCTGTCTTGTAGAAACTTAGATTTTTATTCATTGTTTAAGTTATTTTGCATTAGACAAACCATGTAAATACAACAAGGTAAGCATTTTCTTTTCGGCTATGCTTTCTTTCCTTCATGGAAATAAGTCTGCTTTTTTTTTTTTTTTTTTTTTAATGTGATGAAAGAATGACAATATGCCTGATTTAGAAAGGATCTTCAAAGTCAGCTAGTTCTGTTCACTTCAGGTGCAAATCCTTCTCGAAACACACTCCACATCATAAAAAAAGATTTGGAACTTTGATAGTCAGTGGCTATCTAACTTTGAACCCTCATGGGTTACAGTGGGAAATGGCAATTTCCTCATCTGTAAAAATGTGTATGATTACATTGACCTCATAGAGTTGATGTGGTGGTTATTTGCTTTGCAGTTGTTTCCACTTATATATGCAGCATAAATTTTTGGAGGAGAGTCGATATTAGTAAATTTCCAAACAAGTATGATTGTATCTATTTAAGAGGTGTGCACACGATGATTTGACATACATATACATTGTGGAAGGATTATAAATTCAAGATAATCAATATAACCATCACTTCACACAGCTAGAGTGTATGTGAGTGTATGTGTTAAGAATGCTTAGGATCTACTCTTTGCAAATAGCTCAGAGAAAAAAAATGAGAAGATGTAGATCAAACAGTATAAAATTTCAGTTCTAAGAAGAATAAATTCTGAGTGTCTAATGAATAGCAAGGTGACTACAATTAATATTATGGTATTATATAGTTAGAAAATTTGATAAGTATATTTTTACATATTTATATAAGCAATCTATTAAATCTGAAAATAAAAACTTGTAGAACACACAAATAAAACATTTTCTCCAGTTTAATATAACACACAGATCATTTTCTTTTTTTCTGTCTCTTCTACTTATAGAACAAATATTTAAGTAGAAAATACAGAGAAGATAGGAGAGAATAATAAAGAAAATTTATGTTACTATCTGTTGAAATCTAGGGCAGCTTATATAGATAGATGATCCTTTCACTCTCAGATAACAAAAAATCCCCCAGTCATTTATAATTACAAATAAGAGACTCCCCTTAGTAATAAATGCGTCCAGTATGGTGTAATAATAAAAATTACACATTTACTTGCATCTGGCTTCTGGCTAAGGGCAAAAAAAGAAGCTTGTTGGTTTCTCTTCTGTTCCTTCCCTGCCACACATTCCATCTGCCCTCTCCATTCTCATTCACTCCCCTTAGAAATATGATTTCGCAAACTAGTAGAAAACAGTCTGCCCTACCTGGGCCCCCATGCCCAAACTCTCCAAATGGTTGTATTGAGGCCCTTCCACTACTTGACTGATGATACAGGGGAATGTCTTAACCCTTCCCTTCACCATGGGAAAGGCCATAATCCCCGGCAACCTGCCTCAGATAAATGTTTTTGTCAGTCTCCCTCGCCATTCTAAGCTTTTCTAACCCCATTTTGTAGTTAGGGTCATAAAACCAATGCCCTATTTGCCATACTTAGGAAAAAAGGAAAAAAATAGTGCAAATGAGAATAGGGGCAAAGGGAAAAAAAATAGGGGCCTGAGAAGAGAGGAACAGTAAGTATATAGGAAGATGTGAGAATGGTTTAACAGAGGATGAGGTAGAAGTTCTTGTTTTTAACATTTTTATTTATTTATTTGAGAGAGAGAAAGAGTGTGTGTCAGTGGGGCAGAGGAGCAGAGGGGGAGTGAGAGAGAGAATCCCAAGCAGCTACCACGCTAAGCATGGAACCCAACCTGGAGCTCAATTTCACAACCCCGAGATCATGACATGAGCCCATGACCTGAGCTGATACCAAGAGTCAGATGCTTAACTGACTGAGCCACCTAGACACCCCAAGGTAGGAATTTTTTATAAATCAGAGAAATCCGTGTCAAGGCATCCTCCAGCATAAATAAATATGATTCATCATTGCTCATTTGTTTCAGTGAGCAATACATATGATAACTGGTTCCTCTTGGATTCTAGCCCTGAATGGATTATTGAGAGCTAGAGTTATATAATCATTTTAGTACTCTTTCCACATAGATAGCATAGTATAGCAATCTTAATTTAGGTCAGAACAGTATTTGCAAAGGTAACATGAAATGGTAGAAAGAAGATATTTCTGTCTCCAGTTTCTGCCATTTACTAGGGGGTTGATCTTGATACTGTCACTCAATACCAATAGGGTTTAGTCTTCCCATATCTATAATTGAAATAATAATGTCTTTCTTGCTAGCTCATGTGAAAATTATGATATGACATAGGATGGGATTTAGAATTTATAAACTGTAAAGATCTTAGAAAAATAAAATATGTTGCCTTGTCAATCACCTGTCAGCCCTGAGGGAGAGTCGAAGTTTCTAATTAATCTCCCTGACCTATTTTTTGTCTTATTGACAGTATCCATGCCATTTTTTTTCTCTCAAATGAGATTTTATATGTCAACTGTACTGTGCATTTTTCTGTGTATATTTGCTACCTAGAAAATATTAGTAGTTCTTTTTGTCTCTTCTCCCAGTTCCCCAACTGTGTACTCTTTGGAAATACCTGATTAGGCAATATTGTCAAGGCTCTTTCTTTCCAAAGAGACAGCAGAGGGATTTGTATTCAGGATACTTGCTGCTTGTCTTTCTCATATTTATTGCATTCGGTTTTGTTTGCATAGAAAGCATTTTCCTCCTAGTCTAATTCAGTGAAAATGATATCAATTTTTCTCCCATTGCATGTCTGAGATCAGCTCCTAGATTAAGTGAATTATGTATCTTGACTTTGTTTTTAATTTAGTTTTATTGATGTAAAAACAATAAGAATAGCGAAATGGTTCTAGTGCCAATGGTATTTAAAAACAAGTAGAAAGGTAATAAAATGTATCATTACTTTACATATCCTCTTTCCTCATTATTAACTTGGGGGGAAAATCCAATCTTAAGAGAAAATGTAGAATGGGATTTTGTGCCAGTAATAATTAACAAGAACAGCTTGATGAGAAACAGTGATGGAAGAATCAATGACAAACATCAATACAGTAAAGTCCGAACGAGGCTTCTGTTTTTTGAATTAGGTCTTTACACACTGACTTAACCAAATGATTGAGAAATGACATCTTAATCCCAAACAGTATGCCATAAATATATTGTAAACCATCTTCACCTTCTTAGACTATGTCAAGCTTTTCTAATATTCCTAGAGTATACTACAAGGTTTTATTACCAGTAATGTCTTCCCATTAACTACTACAGTTGTTTCATCAAATAGAATTTTTAAATGAAGCCTAAAAATTACAGAAAACTAGGAATGAAGAGAAACGTTAAAATTTTTTTATCAATATTTCACATTCAGGTCTTGGTGCAAACAGAATATGAGAAAGGTTTTATATTTTTATTGTTTGATTGTTTTAAATTATCAAATTTATACTTGGCTTAATCCAAATTCTTTCTCTTTTCCCCCAACATAAATGAAAGGACATAGGGTTGCTTCTTTCAGAGTTTGTGATGCCTTATGTATTGCTAAATACCCTTTTAGTGAAACGTTGGGACCTCACATTTACGATTAAGGCAGGATTTTTTAATTTGGCGCTATTGGTATTTTGGACTAAGTAACTCTTTGTTGTGGGGAACTCTAATACATTTTGGGTGTTTGGCAGCATCCTTGGCCTGCATTTACAGATGGCAGTAGCACTACTGAATTGTGATTATCAAAAATACTTCAAGATATTGGCAAAATATCCTTAGATGGGAACCCTTAGAAATCGGACCATCAGACTGCAGTGGTTCTTCATTATGGATGTGCATTCAAATCACCTAGGAAAAATTACAAAAAAATACCCAGACTCACCCCAAATCAGTTGAATAAAGATGCATGGATTACTACTTCTAAAGTTGACTGAAATAAGTTGCCCTAAAAATTTGATATGCTTCCTTTCGGGGCAAGCATACAATATCTCCTTTTTTCAGGGTTCCTCATCTTTTTAATTTAACACTTTTCAGAGTCCAAAGTTGCTTCTGTGTCTCCTGGTACAGAGGGACTGCAAGCTCTATAGAAAGTCTTTGATGGACAAGAATAACTTTAAGTTATGACAATTCATTTCCTTTGCAGCTACTGTCTGGATGTAGACCAGAACAGGAGTTCTTAAGTGACATTTCTGAGAATCTGTGTCAGCATCACTTGGGAACTTGTTAGAAATGCACAATTTTGGAGCCTCCTCCCACTCACCACGCAGATTTTTGGACTTAAATACTCTGGGTTAGGGTCCAGCAATGTGTGTCTTAGGCCTCCAGGTGATTCTGAAGCATACTCAAATTTGAAAACCATGGACTAGAGACATTTTCCATATTTGCTTATATGTTTTCAGTGTTCTTACAATTGGCCCCGGCAGCCCCATACTTCACAAGAGTTAGATAACTAACAAAAGTTTTCATTTAACCTTTTGAATACTTTCCCTTATGATTCCATTTTGTCAGAAATGTTCATTATTTAACTATGCCTTATATGCATGGGTTACATAATTCTTCAGTAGAAGCGTGGTAGGGATAGAGAAGACTTGAGAGAAAGCAGAAGGAGCTGAACACAAATCAAGCAAAGTGAGTGATACAGATGCACTATCCAGATACACTGGCTGTACCATGGTCCATTTGGGTCGCTAACAACAGTTTAGTTGTTTAGACTTCTACACGTAACATTTAGCAGCTAGTGGGCCATTGGGGAATGGCATGCAAGAGACATTCAGAAGAGTAGGCCACATGCAGAAAAAGAACATGATGCTAGATGCAGATACTGATGACTGGTGAAGGAAGGAATCAGAGGTGCTCTGTGCTTTTTCATATTACATTAATTTTAAGTGAACTAAACCCTTGCTTTGTATATCTTTGAGTTTAGCAGGTTAGCTATTTGTTTTAGGTGAGTAATGGAGTTGATTTCCTATACTATTATTGTTACTTGCTAGTTGATAGAAGATCATGGAACTTACTTTTATGTGGAAAATATCATCATAATTTTTATGTGAACACTGCACCATGAGGAGCAGGGTGGAAATGTGTGTGGGTTTGTTTTTTGTTTTTTGTTTTTTTTTTTTTTAAATGATTGAGCAGGAAGTTGGGGATGGGGTAGAGGGAGAATCTTAAATAGCATCCATGTCCAGCCTGGACCCTGGCACAGGGCTTGATCTCATGATTCTGAGATCATAAGCTGAAATCAAGAGTCTGATGCTTAACTGACTAAGCTACCCAGGTGCCCAGAAAATGGATTCTAGTTAGAAAGGTTGAAGGAATCTAGGAGAAAGATGCTGTTTTTGCAGATTAAGGTAGTAGGCATAGATAAGGTGCATTATTAGCTTTGAGATCTAGTTTGAAGGTGAAGTTTTTAGATTTCCTATTGGATTTCATATAAGAGAGAGGAATCAAGGATGACTTCTGGGTTTTTATTTACTCATTCAGGTGGATGTAAAATAATTGAAATTGAGAAAACTGGTGAGAATCAGTATTAGCAAAACTAAAGAATTAAATTGTCTGTTTAGACCATATTAAAACTCTAGGATTCCCATTATATATAAAAATGAAGACGCCAAGAAAGAAGAGTGATAAAGAAGTCTGGAGCTTAGGGGGAAGGGATTGAGCATGAGATTTAAATTTGGGCATTCTCTGCACAGAGATGTATAAAGCCCTGGGAGTGGATAAAATCACCTAAATGAGAGAAGAAAGAAGAAAAAAGAGATGCCTGAAGTCATGTTTTTTCAATTTGGTATTCCTCTAAGCTCAGTAGTAGTCTGTTATTTTTATCATGTTGAATTCCATTTTTCTTGAATTTAATGTTACTCTTTGTGATAGTCATCTACAAGATTTAAAAAAATATTTTCACAAATTTTTACTGAGAAATTGACAGTGTAATGTAGCTCACTGACAGTAGCTTCTCTGTTACCATTATGGTGTCAGAGCTTCCCATGGAGGCTGACAGAGGCTGGTGCTTAGGTAATCAATGGACTACTGAGACTATGAGAAAACATTGGGGCTGCTTAACAATACTGAGCCAGAAAGATTACTTTTTATTCAAGTCATTAAAATTTCCTGCTATGTTCTTTGTTTTGACTGCCTTTTGCTAACTATCTTGTCAGGTATTCTAATCCAAACAGCCATATGAAGTCAACCAGATAAAGAACTAAACTGGGAAAATAATCACATTTATTTAATATTTTTTTAAAACTTGGAGATGAAGGATGAACATTATTATTATAGGATAGCATCCATTTTTCAGTTAAAAGAAATCTTATCCCCCAAATGGCAGTAATTTGTAAAATTACAAGTTGAGTGTTTGTGTGTATGCATGAGGTCTTACACACATACAACCATTTAGGGGGTACATTATTTCCCACCAAAAATTTTATGGCTTTTATATCAAGTCAGTATATTTTGCTAGTATGACTTCTATAGTTGACAATATAACCCTTTGTAGGACTAACCTAACCACATGGCTTCCCAACTGGGCTGTAAAAAAATCAACAGCTACTTTAGAGTTCCTGGGGGCAGCATTAGTAAGATTTAACTTGTCCAGTTTGGGCCAATTATATTGCTTCTCTATCTTCTGCAATTCCATGGGGTCTTCTCCTTAACCTTGGTGCTTGAGAAAGCTTTGGTGGAAGGCGTTCTGCAAATAACTTACTAGGCTCTGACGGGCTGAGAAAGCTAGTCTGGAGCCAAGATAAACTTAGTAATCATTTCTACATTTATTTATTAACACAGTGACTATGATTATTCTTTAGAGATTATTGGAAAAGCAGCTTTAGATAATAAATTTGAATTTGTGCCCTGATGCCAGTTACATGTTCATTTGTATTTTCTTTTATTTCTTGATAAGATCTCAGAAAACAACTGGGTAGAAATATTCTTGTTGCATCTCTGAATTCACCCTAACAAGAGACCAGTTTTCATGCAAAAGGAGAAAAGTAAGGAAACAAAACCACATGATTCTGTAATATTGACTTTCTATTAAACTAACAAGCAAATTGGCAAGCAGGAAATGCAGGAGGTCATGTACAGCTTAGCTTTCGTTGAAGGCTCAATGTGAAATTTCCTTTGCTCTGAACATATCTAACTAGGTGCTACAAGAAAAAAAAAAAAGATTTGAGGGCACTTGGGTGGCTCAGTGGGTTAAAGCCTCTGCCTTCTGCTCAGGTCATGATCTCAGGGTCCTGGGATTGAGGCCAGTGTCCGGCTCTCTGCTCAGCGGGGAGCCTGCTTCCTCCTCTCTCTCTCTGCCTGCCTCTCTGCCTACTCATGATCTTTTTCTCTCTGTCAAATAAATAAATAAAATCTAAAAAAAAGATTTGAGAGATTGCTGGTATTTGAGTTCTTTTTGTATAGAATTTCATATAATAAATCCTCCATTTGCTGTAGATGCTGGGTTTTGGAGAGGTACAGAGATAAGAGAAAATAATGTAGATAATCTTACCTTCTTAACATAAAACAATAATCCAATACTCACTTGAACTTCAAATAACACAGAGACTTTAATTCAATATTTTCTGGGTACCAACTGTATGCCTGGAACTATGCTGTGTTATGGATATTAACATTAGTGAGATATGAGCAACCTTCTCAAAGAATTCAGTCTCTAGCCTTCAGCTCTAACACTAAATTCTGACTGGGTCAGTTCTCTAACTCTTGCATTTTCTTGCATTTTAGAAACAAGAACTACATAATTTGATGATTACTTTTATGTGTCAACCCCACATGGGGTGCTCAAAATTTGCTTAAAGATTATCCTGGGCATATCTATATTTTGGGATGAGATCAACGTTCAAATGGGCAGACCAAGTAAAGCAGATTGGGACGAGCATTATGTAGTCCATTAGAGGCCTAAATAGAACAGAATTGGAGGTAAGGGAGAATTTTCTTTCTCTGCCTGTGTTTTCAAACTGGGGACATCAATTTTGTCCTGTATCTGGACTGAAACTTGCACCATCAATTTGTCTTGTTCTTAGGCTTCCATACTTGGCCTAGAGCTGCACCACTGGCTCTTCTTGTTCTTTAGCTTGCAGACAACAGTTGGTAGGACTACTTAGCCTCACTATCATGTAGGTAATTACAAGAATCTCTTCATGTCTACCTCTCTCTGTGTAGCTCCTTCCTGGGCTATGAGGTTTGGGGTTTCTCCCCTGGCCCAGCCAGGGGAAAAACGTGGGGTTGAGCAGGATGACGAGTGTCGGCGGCCAAAAACACACCCAAGCCGGGAGGTCTGTTGAAGCAGGATCTCTTGCTGTTTGCCAGCTCTCCAGCTCTCTCCTCTAAGGTTCTCTTGCTGCTTCCTTGCAGGTCCTCTGCCTTTGTCTCTCAGTCTCTCTCTGCAGGCTTTCTTGCTGCTTCCTCGCAGGCCCTCTGCCTTTATCTCTCTGTCTCTCAGTTTCTCTCCACATCTCTCTTGACTGTCAAGGGTCCCAGTCTTTTATTATTCCCAAGTGAGGAAGTTGGGTGGTGCAGTTAAATCTTTAGCTGCTTTTGCACCCACCCTAGAGATAGGATTAGTATTGTTACTGCAGGGTACAGAGTGATTGCTTTAACTCACAGAAGTTGAGACCATTGAGGCATAAGGATCAAGAAATACAGATAAGAGATACAGAGATATGATTACACAAAGGACATATTGCCCTGACCCACAGGGTATGTGGCTTTTTGGATTCTAAGCGGGGAAAGCCCCTCTGGGCTTTCATTCACATTCACTGGTACTTCCACCAGAATTTCTGGTGGCTTGGGCATAGAGGGAAGGGCGGATCATGCACCGTCCCCGACATCTCTGTCTCTGTCTCATCTCTATATAGTATGTACCTATTGGTTCTGTTTCTTCAGAGAACCCCAAATAATATAGCTGAACTACAGGAGCCAGTGTAGAGAGGCAAAGCTGGACAAGCAAGTTCAACTTCCCAAAGGGGGCACCCTTTAGAATCTAGGAGTTTCATTCTCTTTGTACAATAGATTCAGATAGTCCAGTGCCACTGACTCAGAAAATAACAGTTAAGGTTGATATTTGGGAATGTGCTCTTGAAAATTAAGTCAAGAATTTTTCAAAGTAAAGCTAAAGACTAGAAATCAGATAGGCTAAAATAGGTCTACCTATGCTTAGAAACATGCATATATACTTGTCACGATTGGATTTTTGACTTATGAGAGATATAAAAAATAATTTGGAAGGGAGTTTGCCCAATTTTCAATAGGAAACAAACTGAGATTTGATGTCCAAGTGGCAAAGAGTATAGCTTGAACGCTCCTAACTAGCTTAAATAAAAATTTACTCTTTCTATATGCCTAACTGCAGTAAGCCAGGGTTGGTCAAAGGTCACCAACAAAGCAGATGCTTGGGTTTTGATTTAATGACACAAAAGTATTTCCTTGATTAAATTTCATGTAATGTTCAGCCACCCTACAATACCTATAAAAGGATCAAGTGGGGAAAAAAACCCCACACAACAGAGGAATATTGTGTTCTTAAAACCAATAGTCAGCTAGAACAACTAACCACAGTTGAGCTCAATTGCTCTGCTTTGTGAGGGCTCACTTGCTTTTGTGAACTTATATGTTCTTAAATTCTCAAATAAAATGTTGAAAGGAAATAATATGGAACCATTTGCTCCTGTAGTCCCAGGGTGTACTTATGATGTGTTAGGGAATGGTGATGAAATTTGACCAGTGTTAGTCCATGGTGGTTTCCTAGTCAGCACAAAAACACCACAGAAAGTTCTAGATTTTGGAGTAGAACATTTTTATGGTTACTTTTTTTTTCCACTAACTCTTTAAAAGTTAGGGTTTTTGTTCTATGTGTGAACTAAATTTCCCACTGTAACTTCATGTATGAATCTTTTTGTTACCACTAGAAACAACCACCATTGCCTTTTACTCACTAGTTATTTCTAAAAGACAAAGACACCCCTTTCTCTACTTTACTTGGAGTGAATGCTTGCCACCCCTGGTACCTGGTAGTGTTTCTTATGAACAAAATATTTCCAAGCAGCTACACGGAACTGGTCTGAATCTCTTTCCAACAACATATTGATTCTTCAACTGTAATAATATGGTAATTTTCTCTTGGTGACATTATTATATGGACTGAAATAATACAATAAATTTATAATGTGTCTAGCACAAAACAAATATGTGATGCTTTCTTTGTTTATTTTATAAATATTTGAAGGTACCTTCTGTATGTAGAGCACTTGTCTAATTTTTGGCAAAACAGAGGTGACAAAAATAGATATGATTTCCTGCTAAGGTTAAGTTATATCTGCAATGGTTTATTATCATATTCTATAAATTTTCATTGGGTTCCGATTGATGTGAGATAATAGAGTAGAAGCAAAATGCTGTACAAGCTGGGCTGTTGTTCATCAGTACACCATTGTTTGGAGTTACCGACTGCAGCTGGCATTTTATCAAGCTGGTCAGTACCTGCGATGTAACAATTGTTAACTATCTAAATGTTATTTTTGGAGATAAAATATTAAATGGAATAATCCATGAAAAGGATGGCATGGTACCTCGCCCAGAGTAAGTGTTCAGTAAGCATTAATTTTTGTTAATATCATTAATATGAGAGGATGAATTGTATTCATAGAAAGGAGTATATAGTGTAGTGTTAGAGAACAGACATTATCCAAAGGACCATAATATAAAGCAAAGATTGATAAACAGCACTTAAAATTCTAGTACATTTTGGCAGGAAGATCTTGTCCTTATGACTGTGATGGGGGAAATGTAAATGGTAGGAGGACAGAACTAGAGATGGAGAATCGACCTGGTTTTTAGACATCTGAAGATGGGTAGGAAAGTTTACAAGTCCAGCAAACAAAAATGGAACAGTGCAAGGCAGGAGAATTAGGAAAGGGAGGAAAATATAAGAGAGTGGCTGAAAGAAACAAAAGACATTCCATATAACTGCAATACAGGTTAGGCATATTCTGACAAGGGAATGAGAGACACACTTTATTAAAGGTTATTAATGGCAGCCTGGAATTTGGATTTGGCTCAACCAATAGATAAAATGTAACAGTTAGCACAGCAGCAGCTGCAACCTCTCACCTTGTCATAGAACCATGTAGGACAGTGTAGGTTAGACTTTTCAACCTCAGCATTATCAACCTTTGAGTTGCTAATGTTTTATTAAGAAGGGACCATTCTGGGCATTATAAGGTGTTTAACAGCATTTCTGGCCTCTGTCCACTAGATAACAGGAGTACTCCTGTGTGTAACAACCAAAAGTATCTTTAGACATTGCCAGATGTTCTCTAGGAGGAAAAAATGCCCCTGGTTGAGAAACACTGACATAGATGAGAGTATGGTAGGGTCATTTTTAAGCAATTTTTGAAGTTATTTTCTTTTTTCCCTATTCTTCCCACACACTGCATCATTTTCTGGGCTCTCTGACCTCATGGGGAGGTTTTGGAAATGCAAGAAACTACATGATGTTTCCTTTCACAATTTTCTTTTCAAAATTGAGTCATTGAGGGGAATATGTTCAATGTTCTTGAGACAGAGAAGAAAAGAACTTGTGAGGAAAATCCTTAACAGAAAAGGATTTTTCCCTAAGAAAAGCTTTCTAGGGAAAAGGAAGGAAGGATACAGGTCCACGGGATTATGGAGCAGTGAGTTTGTGTCTTGTTACTCAGCATATATTTGGTAAAAATAGGAACCCTCAATGGGGAGTGACTACATGAATCCCAGATTCTCTAAAACATATGGCCCACTCAAAAGGAGCAATTAAAAAGAGGTTTATGAAGGGATCATGTACACAGATGTGAGCAAGGTTAAGAAAGGCTACCAAAGAATCCTGAAACACTCTGAGGGAAGGAAGCTTGACGTGACAACTAAAGGAAATTGTTATCAGACCTGTCTGTAGCTGTAACCCTTGGTAAGGGTCATCTAACAAGAAATGTGCCATTGCTAGAGAAATGTATTTTCAACACAAAATAACACACGGAGGTAGGAAGGGGAACAAATATTCAGACCTCTCTTTTTCCCATCCCTGATTCTTTTATTTATATCTTCCATTGGATAAACCTAACCAGAAACTAAAGGGCAAGAGAGTTTTGAATAACTCTCTATTCACATACTTTGCCCATTTTAAGATTGGATTTTTTAAAAATTAATGAGTAATAAGAGTTCTTTATATATTTTAGATACAAGTACCTAACAGATACATAACTCAAAAATACTATTTCTCAATCTGTGGTTGCTCTCTTTACTTTCTTGATGGTAACTTCACATGTAAGTTTTTAATTTTGTTGAAATACAACTTCTTAAACTTTAATCCCATGTACTTTTCATGTCATATCCAGAAAGTCCCTCCCAAACCCAGATTGCAATGATATGCTCCTATGTTTTCTCTGAAGAGCTTTATAGTTTTAGTTCTTATTTTTAAATCTATGGTATGCTGAATTAATTTTGGAGTATAATTTGTGTCCAAATTCATAATTTTGAGAATAGATATCCAGTTATCTCAGTATTAATTATTGAAAAAACTATTCTTTCTTTGCCTATTGGATTGCCTTGTCCTCTTTGGCAAAAATTAATGGACTATAAATGTTAGGATTTCCTCTGGAGTCTCAATTATAATGCATTGATCTACGTGGTTATCCTTATGTTTCACACTGTGTTGATTATGGTAACTGTAGAAAGTTCTGAAATGAGGAAGTATGTGTGCTCCAACTTTATTTTTTTTCAACATTGTTATTCTGGGTCTCTTACATTTTCGTATAAATTTTACTCTCAGCTTATCAATTTGCATAAAAGCTATTTTGGATCTTGAGAGAGATTGGATTGAATTTGTAAACAAATTTGGGGAATATTACCTTTTTTTTTTACAGTAGTAGTTCTTTCAATTCATGAGTGTGGGATTTCTTTCCATTCATTTAGGTTTACTTTAATTTTTTCGACTTATTTTGTAGTTCTCTGTGTAAACATCTTATACTTTTTTGTTAAATTTATTCCTCAATTTTATTCCTTTTTGATGTTATTATAAATTATGGGATTACAGTTCATTTTTGGTTTGCTTAAAACTAGTATATAGAAATATAATTGATTTTTGCATATTGATCTTATAACTTATGACCTTGCATGAATCAATTTATTAATTGTGGTATGTATTTTGGTGCATTCTTTGGGACTTTTAAAAATATTTATTTATTTATTTATTTTTGAGAGAGTGAGCATGAGTGGGAGGGACAGGAAGAGAGGAAGAGAGAATATAAAGCATACTCCGTACTGGGCACAGGAGCCAGCTGTGAAGCTTGATCTCACTACCCTGAGATCATGACCTAAGCTGAAACCAAGAGTTGGATCCTTAACCCATTGTACCACCCAGATGTTCCTCTTTTTAGTTTTCTATATGCTAGGTCATGTCATGTATGGATAGAGATATTTTGAATCTGCTGTTTTCAATAAGGATCATCTGAATGAGTCAGAGAGAGCTCATGTAGGGATTAATCTGACCATAGCCCTGTAAATTCTGTGCTGCGTCTTGGGGCTTTGTGCACCTGAATGTGACCAATGACCAGAGAATATATATCTAAATCCTTAAGGTCAGCATTTCTCTTTGCATTTTTAAGTATGTGCAGTAAAAATTCATTATTTTGTGTCCACACAGTGTCCAACCCCACTCTTTGGCCTGGGCACACCTACCAGCTCCACCATTGTAGCTAGAGTGGCACACATTCCTTCTGCAGAGTGATGTCTTCTAGATACTTGATGGCTCTTTGGATATGCACACCCTTGATGTCCTGGGAAGTTTCACATGTATTCTTAAAGTGACCACAAAGATTTGAACCTCTTGATTTGCATGATTTTGTAGGATTTTCTGGGTCAAGCAAATAAGGGAACCATTTTCAGATGTCACCTCAGGCTACTTAGGTGAAGAGGAACACTTATTTCCTTTCATTGTCCAATTTTCCTGTATAGATCCTCTAGTATAATGTTGAATGGAAATGGCAAGAGGGTTTATCTTTGCCATACCTTTGGAGGAAAAGATTTAGTGTCTTTCTATTGATTTTAATGTGAGCTATAGATTATTTTTTTTGTAAATGCTTTTTTTTTTTTTAGGTTGAGGGAGTTTCATTCTAGTCCTATTTTTGTTCAGTATTTTTTATCAAGAAAGTGTGATGGATTTTGTTGAGTGCTTTTCTCCATCTATTGAAAGGACCATATGATTTGGGATTTTTATTTTATTAAAAGGATTTATTACAATAGGTGATTTTCATATGGTAAAACAAGCTTGTATTTCTTGGATAAATCCCACTTGGTCATGATGTATAATCTTTATATGTTGCTGGATTTGCTTTCTAGTTCTTCATTGAGGATTTTTGCATCTGTATTCATAAGGTATAGGTCTGTAGTTTTCTTGTGTTATGCTTGTCTCATTGTGGTTCCAGGATAATATTTGTCCCATAGAATGAGTTGTTCTTTTCCACTTCCATTTGCCATTTTTGGAAGAGTTTGCATGAGTTGGTATTGATTTTTCTTTAACTGTTTGGTAGGCTTAACCAATGAAGCCATCTTGGCCAAGACCTTTTTTTATTTTTGATGAGTTTTAAAATTACTAATTAAGTCTCTACTTACAGATCCATTCAAGTTTTCTGTTTATTTCTGAGGTTTGGTAATTTTGACTTCTAGGAATGTTTCCATTTCATAGAAGTCACTCTAACTTTCCCTCTTTGAAAGCATGGTGTATTTTTTCTGTGTGCTTTAGAAGACCCTCAATTAGAATTTAAAAGACCTTCTAGTCAGGGCAGAAAAATTAACTCCAGTAAGGACAGTGTAGCAAAAGTGTTGTGCTTAAAAAGAATATAAGGAAGAGATTATTAACATCCAGAAGAGAAAGATATAGTACTTGCAAGTTTAACTGGCTTGTGTTTGGAGGATTGTAATATTATGTGGGACTTTGTGAAATATTTCAAAATTTTTTCTAGTTCTGGAGGGATGTTCAGAACTAGCAGTATTGGGGAGACCACTGTTGCTGAGTGTCTTGTGTTTCTACGTATACGTTCAGTGAAGGCACTGGTTATTATTTCTCAGGACTATCTTTTCAAGAGTATTTTTATAGCAAGCAATTTTGACAGAAATACTGCTGCTCTCTGAAACAAAGAGCTGACATACCTATTGTCCAGTATAAAATCTCCAGTTTGCTTAAACTCAAGGTTCTTTTTTATTATGCAACTATTTATGTGTGTAAGTATTACTAGGTCCTCTTTATGTTAACCCATGGAAAATTGTGCTTGTGGAACAGTCCAATGGTTAGGTTACAAATAGAGAAGGAACACTGGCAGAAACATGTGTGAGAAAAATATTAGAATTGTGCATAATGTTTTCATGGGTCCATCATGTTTATAAACAGCAAGAAATAAGCTTTGGAAAGGTGCTCATCTTGGTAGAGTTTGATATGCCATGCTAATGTTATTTAAACTAATTTTGTGGATAAAGGGAATATACACTGGTCTTCAGATAGGTATATTTTCTCTTCTTCATAAAATTAATATTACAGTCATGTCCATGATGAATTAAAGGAGAAATGAGAAAAGAAAATCAGTTAAGAGACTATTATAGTAATAGGTAAAAAAAAAAAATTTCTCTGAGTTGCTTTAGTGGCAGTTGGAACTGAGAAGGCAAATATGAAATAATTTATGTAAATATGGAAGCAGTAAAATGGGTGTTGTGTGTTGGGAAGAGATCCTGTCTAATGTGGCTACCACTGTATTTGTAATGAATAGCAGTGTGGTGTCTGCACATCATAGACACACAGCAAATGTTATGGAATGAGAAGCTGAAAAAAAGCAGCAAAAAAATTTACCACAGGAGGGAGGGGAAAAATGTTGCTTCTATTTGTTTTAAGTTGGAGTAACAGGACAAATGATGGAATAATAAAGAGATAGGGGAAATGATAGGGGAAGAACAGATTGAAGAGCACAATAATGAGTTTATTCTTGAACATACTGAATCTGATGCTTGTATGGATCAGTTCATATGGTGCCAAACAGCCGGCAGTTAGGAATGAGAATCATGTGTGGGAAAGTTCTGAACCTTACAATCGCCAGCATAAAAGAAGAGATGAGATGGAAGAGGGGGGGAAAAAGGAGAGAGAAGAGGGAAGACAAAAAACAAGCCAGGAGTTATGAAAGAAACTCTGGATAATATCCAGCATCTAGCCCAGGGTCAAAGGAGGAAGGAATTTAAGAAGAGAGTACTCAGAGAGATAAAACAAGGCACACTTATCTCAGAGTTTCAGAATCTAAGATGGTAAAATGTTTCAAAAATAAAATGATGGTTGCATCCATGTAGTTTTCAATAGCGCTGAGATGAAAAGACCTAGAAAATGGTTGTTAGGAGGTTAATGGTATATTTTCAAAAGATAAATCCAATAAAGTAATGAAAGTAGAAGATAGATTATAGAGGGTGGAGAAAAAAGTGGCTGTGGAAATATGTGGAGAACATGAAGACTTTTAGAAAAAGGCTCAATAGCAAATTACACTTTAGGTTAACTAGGTACTTTGTTTTGTAAAGAACTGGGGTAGGATTCCATTTGTAAGCAGGGAGCATACATAAGCTTGCTGAGACCTGTATTCATAAAGTAGATTAAACTGATAACAATGTGATATTCTATGAACAAGACTATCCTTGAAATTGATGGATCTGAGTAATACAAAGATGCCTGGAGAATGTCAGGCTACCTAAATACACATCATTATGCCTGTTTAATTCTGAAAGTACTTTTTGGCAGGGAAATATGAGAGAGGGAAGCATACACTTCTACACTGAATCAAGATGAATACATTTTCTTGTCGTTTTTTTTTTTAATTGGCAAGTAGATTTCTCTTTAGATTTGGAATAAATTAACATTTTGCAGAGTGTAATGAGCATGGCAGAAGTCTGGTATTAGTTTAGGAATTTTGAAGCTAACAAATAGATAATACTAAAATCTGGTGTCCTACCCTAAGAGGACAAAGACTTCTTAGAGAATATAATATTCCAATTTTGCTATTTTTGACCCAGCCAATAGTAATAGGTGCCCCAGACAAAAAACCAATTAGCTACCACATCAAGTAAAAACTGATCCTGAGATATAGAGGGAAACACTGAGGCAGAAAGAAGCTCCTTTCAGGAAAAAATTTCCTTGTCAAGATATAGTGACATATCACCTGATGAAGACAATGTATTCATTTAAAAAGAAATTTATTAAAAACTTTTTATTTTTTCATTTTCAAGGGTTTATTATTTTTTATTAATATACAAAGTATTATTTATTTCAGCAGCATAGGTCTGTGATTCATCAGTCTTTCACAATTCATAGTGCTCAGCATAGCACACAATTTTAAAAAAAAAAAGAAAGCTAAATCCATTAGTTGAATGCTAAAGGTTAAAAATAAATAGAATCGTTCTCATACAACTTAATAATAAAAAGTAATTTGATTAAAAAATGGGAAGAGGACATAAATAAACATTTCTTTGAAGAAGACATACAGATGACCAACAGATATATGAAAGCTTTGATTAGAGGGGCAGTGGTGACTTGGGGACTCAGAGGCATATCTCTGACAATCTGTTTATCTGAATATGTGTCAGTAGGCCAATTGTAAGCCCCTTTAATTACTCTGGTGCTAGGGGACAAACTTAAGAGACCAGCAGAAGACAGAAGTAGTATACTTTGTGGTCACTTTAAATATTTTTTGGGGAGGCAAACATATGAGTTTGCTGATACATTTTCTGAGGATTTGGATTTTAAAGCTGTGAAGATTATGCTTTGTGATTTCTTTGGATATTTCATGATGCAGAAAAAAGAAAGAAGTTACCAATCATTGGTTAAATGAGTATCTGAATAATGATAGAACTAGGAGGTGGTTCCAGAGGTTTTGAGGAGCCTTCTCATCTCATTCATCCAGTCAAGAAATGCGTACTGAGCACCAGTATACATTTCCAATGTATACACCAATTCTAAGGGACAAGAATAACTGAACAGGTATAAGGAAGAAGAATATACCAAGTAGAATAGAATACATAGAGTCTTGAAGGCAACAGAGAACTTAGTGTGCTTAAGGAACTATAAGTGGTTAGTCTGTCTAAGCCATGGTTCTGAGATGTTAGAGAGAATGCAAGACCTGAGAACTACAAGGATGTAACAGGAGTCAGATGAGGCTTTGTAGACACATTAAGAATTTTGGACCGTGTCTTCTTCTGAAGACAGGAGCCATTTTAGGGGTTTGAGCCGAGAATGAGGGGTAAATTATCCTGATTGTGTGGGGAAGTGTTCAGAAGAAGAGAATCTGAATATATGGAGACCATTTAAGAGGCAATATAGGTGAGTGATGAGAGTAGCTTCAGCTGAATTAAGATAGTGGCAACGGAGAGAAGTGAATTCTTTCCAGAATTAATAAGAAAATGTGTTTATCACTCTTGGATAGGACCTGTTTATCATTTTTAATTGCAGATTTCTGCAGAGCCTCCCTCCACCTCAGGAGGAGTGCTGCCCATGAACCCCACACTCCCCCAGGGCTCCCAGCCCTCAGGTGGAGGGTTAGAAAAGGTTGGCAAGACCATGGAGACTCTCCTCTCATTTTTCAGGGTTTTGGGAATTGAGACACCTAAAATTGAGTCCATCAGTTTTGGAAATTGATCATAAAAGTCATAACTGCTGATGAGTAAGAAGAAAATCACAATAGAACTGATTAAAATGAGGCAAATGAAACAGAATGACATTGAGTCAAGCTGTAGCATTTGAGAGACTGAGAGTGTTACTTGATTCTACTTCACATCTTGATCTTAAATGATCAAACACAGTAATACATGTTAACAACTACACCTTTTTGTGCTCGAGCTAGAATGAGTATTTACTTGAGTTATCTTATACCTCCTGCTCTTCCCTTCAGCATTATTCTAGGATTCTACTACATAATTTAGGATTCCTGTGATGCTAACTGTATTGGATAATGATTGGTCTGAGACTTTGGTGCCTTTAAACATTCTATTTTGTTTATATTGGTATCAACTTAGGCTTTTGAAAGTAAAGTAGTAGCTTTCCCTTTAGATGGTCATAGATTGATTATTCATTTATAGATCTCTACATTTCTAGCTTTGAGCCAGTGGGTTTGTTGTCTCCCTGGAAATCTTTATTTTTGTTTACAGAAAAATTATGAGACTGACCAAAGCATATTCACCTGGCCTTTCAAAAGCCTTGTTAAAGGACAAGATGATGTGTTTTAGGTTGGTGTGTTATTAAAAACACATTATATTAATACTGATCATATTTTCTTAGGACATACTTCTTAGGGTAGAATAAACCACAGAAGAGATTGTTCCATGTAAGAGGAACATTGTTCTTTTGTTCCACAGTAAGAGAAAAAAACTTGAGGTCTGTTTAGGTTTAATGTTCAAACTCTAGTCTTTTCAGAACAAATGGGCTCCTACAGTTTGAAGACTCTGAAGCTAGTAAATGGAACTGAAAGCATCTTAGAACTCCTTGTTGACACCACATGGTCATAAAACCTTCAGACTCTGCAGAGAGGTTGTAAAGCAAATTGCTCCTTCACAAGTAAACCGATTAAAGGGAGACAGGGCTTAGACATCTTGGAGCCTAATGAGGGTACTTCAGGGAAATGATGCTCCTTTTCTAGAACAAATGATAAATTTTTGTTATGTGTGAGAAACAGAATTGCTCATAGGAATAAAGTCAAGGGACAGGATAAGCAGTCTATTCTATTTTCAGTAATACTGAGCTTGGGAATCAGAAGACTTGAAATTCCTAGTTTTACATTAACTGGGTGACTTTAAGGGAAGTAAACTAACTGCTGTGCTTGTCTTATTTTTGAATGATAATGTCTATTCATTCAACTGACATTTACTGAGTAAATATTATTGGCAAGTTAATTTCACATTTTTAATTTCACTTCATCCTCACAAGAATTCCATAAAGTAGCCATTATTACTCATTCATACTAAAAGGAAACTGATGCTCAGAGGATTTAAGTGATTTGTCTATCTCAAAGATGGTGAGTGGAAAAGTTATAGTTTGTTAATTGTAGAGGCAGAATTCAACCCCAACTTCCAAGTCCCATGTTACTCCTGCTACAGGAAGCTGCTTTCCTTATGGTTCAATCGTATTTATTAACACATGTAATTATATTTATTAATGTTTGTCTTCTGATAGGGGTTATAATCCAATTTCCTGTGTGTATCTTTATTGTCCTAAATAAACCATAAGCTCTTCAGAGGCAAAGATCCCAACATTTATTTCTTTGTTACCTGCCTCCTCTCTCTTACCATCTAGACTACTGGCCTTTACTTACTTATTCATTCATTGATTCATCATATAAAACATATTAACAAGTCAGGAAACAACAAGTGTTGGAGAGGCTGTGGAGAAAGGGGAGCCCTCTTACACTATTGTGGGAATGCAAGCTGGTGCAGCTGCTATGGAAAACAGCGTGGAGCTCCCTTAAAAAATTAAAAATAGAGCTATGCTATGACCCTGCAATTAAATTACTGGGTATTTACCCCAAAGATATAGATGTAGTGAAAAGAAGGGCCATATGTACCCCAATGTTCATTGCAGCAATGGCCACAATCGCCAAACTGTGGAAAGAGCCAAGGTGCCCTTCAACAGATGAATGGATAAAGATGTGGTACATGTATACACCGGAATACTACACCAACATCAGAAAGGATAAATATCCAACTTTTGTAGCAACATGGACTGGATTGGAAGAGACTATGCTGAATGAAATAAGCCAAGTAGAGAAAGTCAAATATCACATGGTTTCACTTACTTGCAGTGCATAAGGGGTAATATAGAGGACAGTAGGAGAATGAAAGGGAAATGGGAAGTAGGGTAATTCGGGGAGAGAAATGAAACATGAGAGACTTTGGACTCAGAAAAAAACTGAGGGGCTTGGAGGGAAGGGAGTGGGGAGATGGGAGAGCCTGGTGATGGGTACTGAAGGCACGTTTTCATGGAGCACTGGGGCATAAACAATGAATCTTGGAGCACTGAAAAAATAAAATAAAATAAACCAAAGAAACAAACATATTAATCAAGTGCTGATTACATGGTAGGCACTGTCCTAAGTTCTTAGAGTACGTTAGTGCACAAAATAGATGATATCCCTGGCCTTATTTAATTATATTCTAGTGGAAAGGGAAGCAAATAAATAACAAATGGCATAACCTATGAAATACATCAGGAGGTATTCAGGGCAATAAAATAGAGCTATTGGCAATGTGACTGGCAATGTGACTGAAAGGGTCACTCTGCAATTTTTAACAAGGCTATTAGGGTAGGCTTCATTGACAACTGCCTATTTCTTACCTAAATTCACGTGGGAGTGTCCTCTGACAACTTTAAGCTTTGGCTTAGCTTACCTATAAGGGAGATGTGGCACCAGGCTTTGGCCTTAACCCAAAATTCACTGACACGTATTTTTTTTTCCCAGCAGAGAGCTTTAGATCAATATCTTCCATATTCATCTAGAGAAACACCAGGGGTGTAAGGTGGAAGAGGCCAAGGCATGGCTTGAATTTATGTCATGCTCTCTAAAACAGACAGCTCGACACCAGGAGGCAAGGCTTAAGGTAATGCTGACCTTAGCTGGAAAAAACATGAGTCTGTGGGTCTCACAGATGTGTAATCAATAGCAAGGTAACTTGTTACAAGGGGTTTTACACATCTGTCAGCTAAATCAGAACCCTAAAGGGCAAATGCTGCTCTGAAGAGCATTAGCCAGATTTGTGGTGCTGACTCAAGGAATCTGGGTCCATAAACCAGTGCATGCATTACAAGGAGACATCAGTATGACAATTTTTCATTGGTGACAGTCATAATCTTGTTTCATTCTGGTATCCTAGTTGATATTCATGGAAAAATGTTGGATTGGCTGGACTGTGTTGCAGAGACCATTTTAGTTTTATTTTATGCTTTTTTTTGTTCCCAACAGCTTTACTGTACTTTGTTCTTTGTCCCTTTTTCTGCTTGTTCTTTTCTTGTCTTTACCATCTTTTTAAAAGTTTCCTGCTTTCTTTCTGACTTCCTTTTCTTCAGTTTTTATCACTGTTCTTCCTCTCTTCCTTCTCCTCTTCCTTAAATATTTACTGTGTATTTAACATGTACTTGGCCAGGCATTGTGCCACGTGCTACACAACAGTGGTAAAAAACCAGTGGTCCTCCCTTATGAACTGTGTTGTCTATTGAAAAAAATGACATTATACATGTAAATCCATGAAGAAATCTATACTGAATAACTCTGGTAAACTGAGAAAAAGAGGATACTGTCAAGGAGAATAATGGGATACCTGTCATATACTAGATGATAGGGAAGGTGTCTTTCATAGGATGTTGTGCTGATACTTGAAGGAAGAGCAGGAGCTTTATCCAGATCCAGTGATAGGCAGGAATCCCCCAGAGAGAAGAAAGAGAATGAAGAAAAACCTTAGGGATAGCCAGAGCTTGGCATGTGATAAATTGTTCAAAGGCTGTTGTGACTGGATCACAGTGTGGGAGTAGAGGATGGCATAGAGAGTTAGAAGAGTCCAGACAACTTTCTCCTTATTCTTCCCCTTTTTCCCTTGCTCATTTAGCTTGACATTATTAAGATATTTATCTGAACATGTCCTTTGATTTTTCATGTTATTATATGGACAAAATGAGTACCAAATATACCGTGACAAAATTGAGAAAAAAAGTGGAACAAAAGAGTTTGGTGAAGGAACTGAAAAGTGCAAATGGGCACTGAGTTCAAAAGTGGCTACTGTGGTTTCCTGTAGCATATGAATTAGGCTGCAAGCACAATGTACTTGTGATACAGTTATAAGCGTGAAAAATTTGAACAGGATTTGTATGCATATGTAGTGTGTGTTTATATGCATATCAGTGCATGTGTCTAGTTAATGACAAAAGGTAAGATTTATGCTTAATCCATAACTACATCTTTTCCTATGCATAAAAACTATTATTTCACTTCAGTACTGTATATATTATTTTATGAATAGAGTCTTCTGTGCAAGTGTCTTTTCTTTGTAAATTTAAGAACTCTAAGAAGATTTTATATAAATATATACACACACATATATGTTTATTTATAGATGAGACAACTAGGTTATATTTTAGTAGTTTCATTTCGACTAGCTCATTGTAGCTGAGTAATAGAGTGGCAAAATGAAATCAAGTATTTCTTTTTTTTTTAAAGATTTTATTTATTTATTTGACAGAGAGAGATCACAAGTAGGCAGAGAGGCAGGTAGAGAAAGAGGAGGAAGCAGGCTCCCTGCTGGGCAGACAGCCTGATGAGGGCCTTGATCCCAGGCTCTGAGATCATGACCTGAGCTGAAGGCAGAGGCTTTAACCCATTGAGCCACCCAGGTGCCAAAAATCAAGTATTTCTGAGAAGTAAAAATGTCTTAAATCATAAACTAGTTCATAACAGAATTTTCTGTATGTACCAACAACAAAGTAGTACATAAACCCAGAAATAGATGTAACACTTTAGTCAAATGGTTTTGTACAACTTATGAGGGCTTATTTTATCCATATTACATATTTTAAGCAAAATATTGTAGGAAGTGATTTTATCCTATAGTATTTGCTAGGAACTGAAATTAATTTTTTTTCTTTCTTTATTATTTGTTTCAGGAGCACAGGTCAGTGAATCAACAGTTTTACACAATTCACAGCACTCACTATAGCACATAACCTCCCCAATGTCCATCAAGCGACCCTATCCCTCCTACCCCTCTGCCCTCCAGCAACCCTCAGTTTGTTTACTGAGATTAAGAGTTTCTTATGGGTTGTCTCCCTCCCTGGTCCCCTCTTGTTTCATGTTTCCTTCCTTTCCCCCCACAAGCCCCTCACCCTGCCTATAAATTCCTCATATCAGAGAGATCATATGATAGTTCTCTTTCTCTGATTGACTGATTTCTCCTAGCATAATACCCTCTAGTTCAATCCACATTGTTGCAAATGACAAGATTTCTGTTTATTAATGGCTGCATAGTATTCAATTGTATATATATACCACATCTTCTTTGTCCATTCATCTGTTTATGGATATCTAGGCTCTTTCCATAATTTGGTTATTGTGGGCATTGCTGCTATAAACAGTTCACTGCACCTGCCCTTTGGATCACTACATTTGTATCTTTAGGGTAGATACCCAGGAGTATGATTGCTGGGTCATAGGTAACTCTATTTTCAACTTTTTGAGGAACCTCCATACTGTTTTCTGTAGTGGCTGCACCAACTTGCATTACCCACAACAATGTAGGAAGGTTTCCCATTCTCTGTATCCTTGCCAATACCTGTCATTTCCTGACTGGTTAATTTTAGCCATTCTGACTGATGTGAGGTGGTATCTCACTGTGATTTTGATTTGTTTCTCCCTGATGCCAAATGATGTTGAGCACTTTTTCATGTGTTGACCATTTGAATGTCTTCTTTGCAGAAATGTCAGTTCATGTCTTCTGCCCATTTCTTGATTGGATTTTTTTTTCTTTGTGTGTTAAGTGGGATAAATTCTTTACAGATTTTGGATACTAGCCCTTTATCTGATATGTCATTTGCAAATATCTTTTCCCATTCTTTTGGTTGTATTTTGGTTTTGTCAATTGTTTCCTTTGCCATGCAAAAGCTTTTTATCCTGATAAAATCCCAATAGTTCATTTTTGCCTTTGTTTCCCTTGCATTTGGAGATGTGTCTAGCAAGAAGTTGCTGTGGGTGAGGGTAAACAGTTACTGCCTGTATTCTCCTCAAGGATTTTGAGGGATTCCTGTCTCACATTGAGGTCTTTCATCCATTTTGAGTCTATTTTTGTGTGTGGAGTAAGGAATGGTCCACTTTTATTCTCCTGCATATGGCTATCCAATTTTCCCAACACCATTTGTTGAAGATACTGTCTTTTTTCCTTTGGACATTCTTTCCTGCTTTGTCAAAGATGAGTTGACCCTGAATTGAGGGTCCATTTCTGGGCTATCTATTCTGTTCCATTGATCTATGTCTGTTTTTGTGCCAGTACCATAGTGTCTTGATGATTACAGCTTTCTAATAGAGCTTGAAGTCTGGAATTGTGATGCCATCAACTTTGGTTTTCTTTTACAACATTCCTCTGGCTATTTGGGGTCTTTTCTGGTTCCATATAAACTTTAGGATTATTTTTTTTCATTTCTTTGAAAAAAGTTGATGGTATTTTGGTAGGGATTTCATTAAATGTGTAGATTTCTCTAGGTAGCATAGACATTTTCATAATATTTCTTTTTCCAATCCATGAACATGGAATGTTTTTCCATTTCTTTGTGTCTTCCTTAATTTCTTTCATGAGTACTTGAAAGTTTTCTGAGTACAGATTTTTTTGCTTCTTTGGTTAGATTTATTCCTAGGTATCTTATGGTTTTGGGTGCAGTTGTAAATGGGATCAACTCCTTAATTTCTCTTCCTTCTGTCTTGCTGTTGGTGTACAGAAATGCAACTGATTTCTGTGCATTGATTTTATATCCTGATACTTTACTGAATTCCTGTATGATTTCAGGCAGTTTTGGAGTGGAGTGTTTTGGGTTTTCCACATAAAGTATCATATCATCTGCAAAGAGTGAAAGTTTGACTTCTTTGCCAATTTGGATGCCTTTTATTTCTTTTTGCTGTCTGTTTGCTGAGCATAGGACTTCTAGTATGATGTTAATAACAGTGGTGGTAGTGGACAGCCCTGCCATGTTCCTGGCCTTAGGGGAAAAGCTCTCCATTTTTCCCCATTGAGAATGATGCTTGCTGTGGGTTTTTCATAGATGACTTTTATGATATTGGGGTATGTACCCTTTATCTCTACTCTGTGAAGAGTTTTAATCAAGAAAGGATGCTGTATTTTGTCAAATGCTTTTTCAGTGTCTACTGAGAGTATCATATGGTTCTTGTTCTTCCTTTTATTAATGTATTGTATCACATTGATTGATTTGCAGATCTTTGCAGCCCAGAAATAAATCCCTTTGGTCATGGTGAATAATCCTCTTAATGTACTGTTGAATCCTATTGGTTAGTATTTTGGTGAGAGTTTTTGCATCCATTTTCATCAGGGATATTGGACTGTAATTCTCTTTTTTGATGGGCTCTTCGTCTGGTTTTGGGATCAAGGTGATGATGGCCTCAAAAAATGACTTTGGAAGTTTTTTCCATTTCTATTTTTTGGAAAAGTTTCAAGAGAATAGGTATTAATTCTTCTTTAAATGTTTGGTAGAATTCCCCTTGGAAGCCATCTGGCCCTGGGCTCTTGTTTGTTGGGAGATTTTTGATGACTGCTTCAATCTACTTACTGGTTATGGGTCTGCTCAGGTTTTTTATTTCTTCCTGGATCAGTTTTGGTAGTTTATACATCTCTAGGAGTGCATCCATTTCTTCCACATTGTCAAATTTCTTGATGTATAGTTGCTTGTAATATGTTTTTATAATTGTTTGTATTTCTTTGGTGTTGGTTGTGATCTCTCCTCTTTCAGTCCTGATTTTATTAATTTGGGTCCTTTTTCTTTTCTTTTTGATAAGTTTGGCCAGGTAGGGATCTTATTAATTCTTTCAAAGAACCAACTCCTAATTTCATTGATCTGTTCTACTGTTCTTTTCATTTCTATTTCATTGATTTCTGCTCTGATCTTTATTTTTTTCTCTTCTCCTACTGGGTTTAGGCTTTCATTCCTGTTCTTTCTCCAGATCCTTTAGGTGTAGGGTTAGGTTGTATCCTTGAGACTTTTCTTGTTTCTTGAGAAAGGCTTGTATTGCTATATACTTTTTTCTCAGGACCACCTTTGTATCCTAAAGATTTTGAACTGTTATCTTTTCATTTTCATTTGTTTTCATGAATTTTTAAAAATTCTTTAATTTCCTGGTTGGCCCATTCATTCTTTAGTGGGATGTATTTGAGTTCTCTCCAACTTTCCTCTTGTGGTTGAGTTTTAGTTTCAAAGCATTATGGTTGAAAATATGCAGGGCATGATCTCAATATTTTGGTACCTGCTGAGACCTGATTTGTGACTCAGGGTGTGGTCTATGCTGGAGAATGTTCCATGTGCACTAGAGAAGAATGTTTATTTTGTTGCTTTGGGATGGAATGTTCTGAATATATCTGTGATGTCCATCTGTCCACTGTGTCATTTAAGGCCTTTATTTCCTTGTTGATTATTTTTTTCAGATTTTATTTATTCATTTGACACAGAGAGAGACCACAAGTAGGCAGAGAGGCAGGCAGAGAGAGCAGAGAAAACAGGCTCCCCACTGAGTAGAGAGCTGGACACGGGCCTTGATCCCAGGACCCTGGGATAATAACCTGAGCCAAAGGCAGAGGCTTTAACCCACTGAGTCACCTAGGCACCCTCCTTGTTGATCTTTTGCTTAGATGATCTGTCCATTTCAGTAAGGCGGTTGTTAAAATTTCCCTACTATTATTGTATTATTGTTGGTGTGTTTCTTTGATTTTGTTATTAATTGGTTTATATAGTTGGCTGCTCCCATGTTAGGGGCATAGATATTTCAAATTGTTGATCTTCTTGTTGGACAGATCCTTTAAGTATGATACAGTGTCCTTCCTCATCTTTTATTATAGTCTTTGGCTTAAAATATAATTTATCTGATATAAGGATTGCCATTCCAGCTTTCTTTTGATGCCCATTAGCATGGTAAATTGTTTTCCACCCCCTCACTTTAAATCTGGAGGTGTCCTTGGGTCTAACATGAGTTTCTTGCAGACAGCATATCGATTGGTCTTGTATTTTTATCCATTCTGATTCCTGTGTCTTTTGATTGGGGAATTTAGCCCATTTACATTCAGGGCAACTATTGAAAGATATGAATTTACTGCCATTGTATTACTTGTAAGGTGCTATTACTGTATATTGTCTCTGTTCCTTTCTGGTCTAGGTTACTTTTAGGCTTTCTTTTTACTTAGAGGACTCCTTTCAATATTTCCTGTAGGACTGGTTTGGTGTCTACATTTTTTTTTTTTTTTTAGTTTTTGTTTGTCCTGGGAGCTTTTTATCTCCCCTTCTATTTTCAATGATAACCTAGCTGGATATGGTATTCTTGGCTGCATATTTTTCTCATTTATTGCTCTGAATATATTATGCCAGGCCTTTTTAGCCTGCCAGGTCTCTGTGGATAGGTCTTCTACCAGTGTAATATTTCTACCATTGTATGTTACAAACCTCTTGTCCTGAGGTGCTTTTAGGATTTTGTCTTGGTCACTGAGACTTGTAAGTTTTAGTATTAGATGACGGTGTTGACCTATTTTTATTGATTTTGAGGGGGTTCTCTGTGCCTCCTAGGTTTTGATGCTGGTTCCCTTCCCCAAATTAGGAAATTCTCTGCTATAATTTGCTCCAATATACCTTCTGCCCCCATCTCTTTTTTTCCTGCTTCTGGGATCCTAGTTATTCTAATATTGTTTCATCTTATGGTATCAGTTATCTCTCAAATTCTCCCTTCATGGTCCAGTAGTTGTTTATCTCTCTTTTTCTCAGCTTCTTTATTCTCCATCATTTCATCTTCTATTAATAGGGTCCGTGTTTAACGGAACGAGGCTGATACAAAAGCGTAGGTTAAGCAAAGCTTTATTTCATGCCAAGCATCAAGAATTATACTTGCTGGTCAGGGTCACTTCTCAGGAGAGAGAAAACCACCATGCCTAGTTTCTCAGGCTAGCTTTCATAGGGCAATCCCCCAAATCACAAGCTAACCAGGGTTAATTTGCATATCTATTGCTTCAGGAACCAGGAAGTTGAGGATATTTGGGCGTTCCCATCTGGTCCCAAGTACTGGTAACCAGTCACCCATTCTTAGTTTGCATCTCCATTGCTCAGGGTCTAGAGGTTGTGCGTTAACTGATTGGGCATCTCCCTGCGTCTGACTCGCCTTTGTTGTCCAGGGGCTGTTTGCCCATATTTCCTGGAGCTGTTTTTCTGAGTAAACAGCAAGGTGGTTTGGACTTTTAAGTAGGTTCTTACATTATATCACTTATTCTCTCTTCTGCCTCATTTATCCTAGCAGTAAGAGCCTCCATTTTTGATTGCACCTCATAAATAGCTTTTTTATTTCAACTTGGTTAGATTTTAGTTCTTTTATTTCTCCAGAAAAGATTCTCTAGTATCTTCTATGTTTATTTTTTAAGCCCAGCTAGCATCTTTGTAATCATCATTCTGAACTCTAGTTCTGACATCTTACTAATGTCTGTACTGATTATGTCCCTAGCCATTGGTACTGGCTGTTCCTTTCTTTGAGATGAGTTTTTCTGCCTTGTCATTTTATCCAGAGAAAAATAGATGAATGAGATAACAAAATACTGTAAGGGTAAAAAAAAAAACCAGAAAATTATACACTAACCAAATCAGAAGGGACCTGAAACTAAGGGGGAGAAGAAAGGGGGAAAAAAAAATACATATATATATATATATAGACTGATGACTATAACAGTGCCACACACTTAATTTTGGGTATAATTGGTCTGTTAGAAGAAACTGCCTCCCAAAATTTTAAATAAAGAAAAAAATAAGGGTAAACAAGATGGAGGCATGGGATGCGACTATAAAGATGAAAGGTTAAAAAGATTTTAAAAAAAGAATTGATAAGAAGTTTGTTGAAAAAAAAGGGGGGAGAATGTGATCAGGATGGAGACTAGAACAAATCCATGTGCTAGATTTAGGGTATATTTTGATCTGTTAGATGAAACTGTATCCCAAAATTTTAAAGAAAGAGAACATTATATATGGTTAAATACAAAGAAGGGATTAAATATGACTATAACAATAAAAATTAAAAAGATTTTTAAAAAAGTATTGATAACATAAAAAAGTTATAAAAGGTTAAAATTTTAAAAATGGTTAAAATAAGAAAGAGGAAAAATTAAAAAAATAGAGTAAGAAAAAATAAAATTTAAGAAATTTAACTTTTCAAGACTAAAGAATCATGGGAAAAAAAGCCATGAGTTCTATGTGCTGTATTTCTGTAGCTCTTAAGTTTTGTAGTTCTCATTGATTGGTGAACTTGGTCTTGGCTAGATGTTCTTGCTGATTTTCTGGGGGCAGGGCCTATTGTAGTGATTCTCAAATGTCTTTGCCTGAAGCAGAACTGCCCCACCCTTGCCAGGAGCCAGGCTAAGCAATCAGCTCAGGTTCACTCTCAGGAGCTTTTGTTCCCTGATCACTTTCTGTACAGCTTTGGAAGAAGGGAATGAAGATGGCGGCCTCCCTCCTTTCCGCCCAGAGAGGCTGAGAGCTTGGGGCCCTACTTCTCAGTGCGCCCTGAGAGAAAAGCAGTCATTTAGGCCTGTCCCCCTGGTCTCCAGTCACACTCCATGCTCATCTGGCCTGTGACTGATCATTTCTATTTCTGGCACTCAGCCCCATTTGGAGTCTCCAAACCCAGCAGATTTCTGCAGCACACTCCCACGCCACTCTCCCCAGGGAAAGAAGGTGAGTTTCCCTAGATCTGCCACTTGTGGGGGCCCTGCTCGAAGAGTAGTAGCCTAGCTGTGCTGGGGGTCACAGTTTATGGCAACCCTGAGCTGAGAGCCACTTGTCAGCTCCATCTTCACAGCCAGCTTCCCCACTCTGTTACTGAGAGCTCACCCACACTCAGGCACCCCCAGTCTTTCTATGGCCCCGAGGGACTTGAGACCAGACTGTCCCAGTGAGGGTTCCACCCCCTGCTTAGCCTGTGGGGCAATGTCCCTCAGTGAAACAGACTTCTAATGGTTCTGATTTTTGTGCTCCAGTGCTCCACTGCTTGCCAGGAGCCGGTCCCTCCCCTCGCAGTCTGTCTTTGCATGTATCACCTCAGATTCACTGTACACTCTACTTTCCAGAAAGTGGTCCCTTTTCTATTCATAGAACTGTTGCTCTTCTTCTCCTCAATCTCCTGTTGAGTCTGTAGATGTTCTGACTGGTTTGATAACTAGCTGAACTCCTGGACCTGATGATATCTAGGTCTCCTACTCCCCTCCTGTGAATTTTCAGAATCTTCTTTTCAAATTATTAAAATTTCTCCAACAGGTGTTCAATGATATCTCTTTTTTTTTTTTTTTTTTTTTTTTTTTTTTTTTTTTTTTTTTGGTCTGCATTCCTATACCTATCTATACTTTTCCTAAACAGAAATCATTACTATTAAGTCATGCCTCGTTTTTGATCTTTTTTTTTCCTTTTCTCCCCTAATATCTCCTGTTAAAACACTGTCTAGTTTTTAGAGACCATCTCAATACTCTGTTGCATGTATTTTTAAAGATCTACCCAACCACTCTATTCCTATGAATATCACCTCATATCTCTCTTATGAAACATATAGTCTATCTTATTTGCATATTCATCTTATTCTCCTTCTAGCTTTCAAGTTCCTTACAGGTATGGACTCCTTCCTTTAGCTCTTCATAGCTCCTGACCTGGTGGACTGTACAGAATACATTAGGGGATATTTGCTTATTTGATTAGTCAAAACAAATCCCACAAACATGACAAATTATCACATCTAATCAGAAAAAAGCACATGGTACTTCTGTGGGTTTATTAATCAAATCTGTTTTACCACAAACAAACAAACAAACAACTATTTTAAAAAATTCACACAAAAAAGAAAAACCTTTAAATAATTTGAAGCATGGGCAGTGTAGCACTCTTGGCTCTGTAGACCATTAAAGAAGTGTAGGTAGTCCTGTGACAGATACTAAACATTTTATTTTCTTCCCAAAGCTCTCTCCCAAGTTTGTAATGAAAAATAGTGAGAATCTTGGTAGCCCAGGAAGATTTCACTTGTAATAATTTCTCTTTTTCTAAATTGGGTTCTGAATCACACTTGCCTGCATTCTAGATAATTTTGTTCAATCTGTAGTGATGTGTTGAAGTGACTTGAAAAATGATATATTTGGGCTTAGGGTATCTATGTCCTTTTGGTAGTTTTTTTTTTTTTTCTTTTTTTGAGGCTTTTCATTGCTTGTTCTTAGGAATCCATGGGTATGATCTGGCAAGAGACTGGTTACTGATGACAAAGGTAGAATTTTCAGTTTGGACTGGTTAGCTTCTCTTCTAGTGTGGCCATATAAGCCAGCAGAGTTAGTTATGACCTGCCAAATCAGTGGATTCACTTGAGTAGGCACTTAGAGCCAGCATTTTCCTGTCATGTACCCTGTCATCTTTTTCTTGGCATTTTTCTGAGTCTATTAATCAGCCCATAATATTTACTGAGTGGCTTCTGGGTACAGAATATGAGGCACTGTATCAGGACCTATAAAGACTGTTTAGAGCATGAGGAACTATGCACACATCCTGTACTATGGATTACATATGGAAGAAAAATTATCAACCTCTGTAGCTAGAATAGTCAATTGAGGTACTTGCTAGTTCACAGGCCCTCTCCTGGAAAGCATAATGTCTGTTTCATACCTACATACTTCATGATGCATTCCTAATGAAAGGTTGGCATAATCTGCACTTCCTATCTCTAACACCTTAGAATCAGGGTGGACCTGACCTAAATCTAATCATCTGTGGACTGGTTAATGAAGCATTATATCTCAAAATGACCTAAGGATAAGCAGCAGAGTCACCAGGGTACAGCTTGAGTAGGGAGTGGTCAAACTTTATGGTTGAAGTTAATCAATTATTTGAGTTTCTATTTAGACATCTGAATTGCTACTAGAGTCAAGGAAATATTTTTCTTTTTCTTTTCTTTTTTTTTTTTTAGAAAGAAAGAGAGTATAGAAGTGTTGTGGGGGAAGAGGTAAAGGGAGAGAAAGAATCTTACGCAGGCTCCATGCCCAGTGTGGAGCTAGACACAGTTCTTGATATCACCACCTGGAGATCATGACCTGAGCCAAAATCAAGAGTGACCACTTAACCGACTGAGCCACCAAGGCATCCCAAGGAAGTATTTCTTTGTGCAGAATTCTGAGCCATGTCTTCCTAGTCTTGGGATTCCTGAGATTTAGCTAGGACAAGATCAAACTTATTAATGCATATTTATTGTTTCCTTCTTAGTTGTTCACTTCCCCATGCCCTCATAATGCTTGCTGAGATTATTCCCCAAATAGAATGCCTTTCTTAGTACCTGTTTTGTGAGGAATTCAAACCAATATACTCTTCTCTTAGAATTGTGCTGTATGTCTTTGGGAGGTAGGATTTCAGGGAGTAGTATAGGATGTGGTTATTCAAGGTGTTATAGGTGTTAGTTCCACCACCTTATAGCACTGCTTTTCTTAACGGAAACTGATTTTTTTTTTTTTTTTTTTTGAGACAGAGAGGGAAGTGGGGTTTATGGGAGAAGAGCAGAGGGAAGGGGAGAGAGAGAATTTTAAGCAGGCTCCATGCCCCTTGCAGAGCCCATTGTCTGGCTTGGTCTCACAGCCCTATGATCATGACCTGAGACAAAATCAAGAGTCAGATGCTTCAGTGACTGAGCCACCCAGGTGTCCCAGGAAACAAAATACTTGAAAACACTAGAGGTGAGTTTCTTGGCTAACACAGATTAGAAGACAAGAGAATTGTGTGTTAAAATGTTTTGTTCTTTGAAATTAATGATATTGTGACTAATTATCAAAGGCATAATTTTTATTGAAATACGTAATGATTCTATGCATGCTATCTTATAGAGAAATGCTTGCATATCTTACCTGGACTTTGCTGTTGACTACTTGTTCACTTGTAATCTGTTTTTTTTTTTTTTTTTTTTTTTTTTTTTTTTTTTTTTTTTTTTTAGAAAAACCTTCATTTCTAGGGTATAACAAAGCATTTCAAGTCAGGTATAGTACTTTTTTCAAAAATAATAAAACCAATAGAATATGACACCAATTAGTAAGAATCCTGTTTTTATTGTTCACATAACCTGTGGCAAAACAATGATAATTGAATTTTAAGTCTCCATATGGTATTAAGAGTAGCTCTTACAACCTGCAGTAGAGAAAAGGATTCAAAATGTGTTTGTAAATAAACCTTATGGAATGGGCATATCTGGTAGGTTGGAGAAGTTCTGCGGAGAAAGTTAAATGGAAATGCCAAATCTATTTTCTAAAGAGTAAATTGTATAGCACTTCAGATATTTTTTTCACACAGTAAAGTTCCCTGTGAGATACATCTTTCCTTCAGAGCTGTACACAGTCATGTCTAAAGTCGCATAATATGAAACAAAGTATAACGTAAACATTCTCAATAACTAATATAGAGCTATAGTGATGGATCAAATCTCATGTGCAAATAAAAGTTAACTTTTCATTTTGCTTTAATTATGGATAAAGGCGAGGAATCTTACATTTGCTTTTCTCCAATGACAACAAATGAATCTTTGATCATGTTCAACATTTCCTACATTAAGAAATAGGTGCAGTAAAAAATTTATGTACTTTTTTTGTGAAGTTAAAATCAGATTGATATTTTCATTCATATTCCATAGCTGCTTGTATGCCAAAAGTGTGCTCTTCCTATCATTCAGAGTCTTGATTATTCTGTATTCTGTCTGTCCTTTTCACTGTCCTCATCACAGTGAGGTGTCAGCACTTTCGCTTTCAAAGAGAATAGATGGTACATTCCCCTGAGCCCTTTCTCTAACATAGCCAGCTCCTGGCAGCAAGGAACTTTAATAGGGAATATGTGTCTTTATTCATTTGTGGAGTTACAGGATCTGTATGATGAAAGCTCTGGCATTATGGTGGAGGTAGGTCTCATTGTTCTTGCATAATTCTGTTACCAGCTTAATTGATCCTGCTCATGTTAGAAGGCAATTTGTGTCAGTCCAACACAAAGGGAAGACAACCAATAAAAGGCTGTACATACTCTTTAGGGCCAAGTTGTACACTCTTACGGTGCTGCTGCCAGGCCGATTTCTATGCTTTTACATTATGCAGGAGTGGGGAAAAAAAGATAAAGGTTAAGAGAATCGTTTTCTCAGGGGGCCAATTAAACGAGGGGACTGTATGTAAAGAGTGAACACATTGGACCTTTCAGGTACAGACTACTTAAAATGCAATTTAACATCTATGGCACATAGAATTATCAATTCGTGAGTGATGACCAGTGGAAAGTTCTTTTAATGCTTAGAAAGAAAAACATAGTGTTAGAGAGTTTGAATAGAAATGTTTCAAATGTGCATAGCATGTCTAATATATCATTCTCTTTGATAGGAAGGGGAAAAAAGTTGTGATTAATTTTTGCCTTATGTACAATTTAAGGATTTAAAGGCTGTTAAAGAAAAAAAAGACTCAGGATATGTAAATTTCTTTTCTATAGTGGCTAAACTAATATAAATGAATGATAATGTTTCATTTTTTAGATAATTAAATTTTGGCACTGAAACAAAGCAAAAAACAAAACAACAGCAATAACAAAAATAAAAACAAAAAACAAAAAGACAAAAAAGGGTGAATGACTTGGTTGCCCAGAGTTGGGTAGGAGAGAACGTAGGGGGTGCATTCCTAGAACTACAGAAACCTTGATTGGCACTATGTGAAACTCATGTTTAAAGGATTAACACTTTGATGGAAAAAACATTGCATCATAGTTTTTAAATATTGATTTCACAAAAAAGAAATCAGTTTTGTTTGAGGACAATTTTCTAGAATATAGGTTTTGTTTATTTGTTTTGACATTTCTGTGAGTAGCTTTTCATCAGAGGACTTTGTTCAGGTCCTTTCCATGACTTTTCATTGCTAGACATTTGTTTTTAGTCTGATTTTGATTCCTTTTCAGACTTTCAGATAGGACTGAGGGCTGACTCTAAATTACTGCTGAACAGAATTATAGACAATTTTTATAAGTTTGATGAAGTTTGAGAATTCTCATCTTAAGACTAAAGTAGGATGTTCTAGTCATCTAAAAAGCTTTCTTAATACCTTCTTTTACAAGTTACTGATTAATTTCAAACATCACACTGATCCTCATTTTTCATTTTTGTAATTATTTCTCTTTATTCTTTGATTTTTTTCATTTCATATAGGTTGAACATAACCTTTGTGGGTAGGGATAAAATATAAACCTAAAGTACCTGGCCATAAATAACTTAAAATCACTTTTTATATTTCTTCCTGGAAAGAATGTATATGTCAGTCAAGAATTGGAAATGAAATTGGAGATAGGGAAGGGCCTTCCTCTTGGTTTTTAATAAAGACAGGTGGTTTTGTAAGACTAAAATATAAATTAAATATATGTATCAATTAAAATGCACACACATATCCTGACAAGTGATTCTGAGCCATTCTAAGACTTTTTTTGGTATACGCCCATCCATAAGTTGCTTTCTTATATTTATCGAGATAATACTCATAAATACACATAAGCTAGTGTCTTAATTTTAGTTTTTATGTATTTGTTATTGCTGAGGAGGCAGTTGATTCAGCATTACCCAGAATGAGCATATCTGTGTTGAATAAGTAATCTGTTCTGAATGGAAAAATAATCTGTACCAGAGATAGATGCAATTTGTGAAAATTTTCTCCTGTGATAATATTTTCTTTCAATTTTATAACCTTTCCAGGAATATCAGTTATGTTTTCAGTAAGAACTTAAAGTATAAAAGTATGAAAGATTTATTCCCTATGATATATACACACATATATTTGGCAGAATGATATTTGCAATAATAACTTATGCATTCCATCTCCTCCTCTAATGTTTCCAATTTGCTTTCTGATCTACCCTCATTCCAGCAGCTAGACACGAGACATCCAGTGTGTCAAGGCAGTTTCATTATAGTAGAAAACAGAAAATAAGAGTCGAATTTTTAATTTTTGAAAGCAAACATCAAATACAATACAAACATTTTGGAAAGATTCAGTATAAATGAGAGCCTCGTTTTGTCTGTGTCCCACTGACTATATGAAGAATAGCCAGATTGGGTAGACAGAAGAAAACGGGGACAAAGTGCTCTTAGTCTCTGGTAGATTCCTGGAAATGAACCAGATAGAGTCTCTCCTCCCACATTTCCACCCTTAATTTCCAAATTCAAGAAAAGGGAAACATCCCCCACCCCAGGTGGACTTGATGAACTTTGAAAGTGGACTGATTCTATAGTCTTTTTTGAGCCAGATACTAGGAAATAAGACTCCATGTTTTCCCTTTACCTTAGCATGGTTCAGAAACATCTGTGTGGTTATCTAGGCAAATGGGCCTGAAACAGCCCTCTAGAATACTCATGTGCTCCTGCAGAGTTCAGAGAGTAACAGAAATATTTTCTGGATGGCAGAAAGTAGTGCGGACATGGTACAGTGAGCCAGTGAAACTGCAAATACCTTGTTAGCAAGACAAGGAGGCTGTGATAGTGGTGTGTATGAATGAAAGACAGAAGACTTCATGCAACACAAACATCTAGATTGTGAAGTGATATGTACACAGATAATGATGGAAAATGCCTAGATTTCTACCATATTCTGCATAACCTGTCATGGCATAAGCCCTAAAGAAGTTACCAGGTAACCCAGGGAAAAGATAAGAGACACTAAAGTGACTGTAGGTTCACTCAATGATACAGGTGCTTAGAATACTAAATAAGTTTAGTTATACCAAAGACAGTTAAATTTCTTGAATGTCTTATTTGGTAGAATGAGATAGATATTCACTGTGTGCATTTTTAATATACTTACTATCTTGAACACGTCAGTGGTATTTTTAAATCTAGTAATAGTTACCCATACTTAAAATATTTAATAGTTCTAAAACTATAGTTTTCACACACACACACACACACACACACACACACACACACACACAACTCACATTAACTTTTTACCTTATGAATGGGGTGATGGAAGTCATCTAATGAAAGTGGACTGATTCTATACTGTAATTTTTGGTAGCCCTAGTAATTTGAACATTTTGCCTATTGCATGCCTAACATAATTGTAGTATCAAAACTTAAAATGTTGTAAGATTGCAACTGAAATGCTAATAAATGAGATAATTTTTGCACAATTATTTTATATGCTTATCAAAGTTTGTTAAGTAGTTAAAATTTTGTTTTCATCCTATACAAAGAGAATAAGCAAATATTTCCAGAAAGCAAGGAAAGCACAATGGAATATTTTATCTTTTTTTTTCTCTCTTGATACAGTTTCAAAATCCTCAAAGATGAGGAAAGAGCAAGAAACAAAAACACTATTTCGTATGTCCCATTTCTACAAATAAAATTATGCCAGAAAAACAGTCTTGACAATCCTCTGTAATGTCTGCTTTACAAAAACAAGTCACTTTTTATTTTATATTTTATTATTTTATTTTATTTTATTATTCATGAGAAACAAAGAGAGGGGGCAGAAGCAGAGGGAGAAGGAGACTCCCCACTGAGCTGGAAGCCCAATGTGGGACTGAATCCCAGGACCCCAGGACCCCAGGATCACAACCCAAGCCAAAGGCAGACGTTTTACCAACTGAGCCTCCCAGGTGCTCAACACATCACCTTTCTTAGAGAATATTTTATGAAGCCTTGATGGTGGTAGAAATTCTAAGAATGACCATGGAGGATGTGCAAGGGAAGGGCCTGCTCTCTGTTAAGTATTTCTGTCAACCATTCTTTTTTAAGTTTATTTTTTTTATTTGATAGAGAGAAACACAGCTAGAGAGGGAATACAAGCAAGGGGGAGTGAGAGAGGGAGAAGCAGGCTTCCAACCACCCAGGGAACCTGATGCAGGACTCCATCCCGGAACTCTGGGATCATGACCTGAGCAGAAGGCAGACCCTTAAGAACTGAGCCATCCAGGCACCCTCTGTCAACCATTCTGATA
>PITA01015204.1:0-50925 GCA_004023965.1 Spilogale gracilis
GTGGCTCAGTTGGTTAAGCAACTGCCTTCGGCTCAGGGCATGATCCCGGAGATCCGGGATCGAGTCCCGCATCGGGCTCCCTGCTCTGTGGGAAGCCTGCTTCTCCCTCTCTCACTCCCCCTGCTTGTGTTCCCTCTCTGGCTGTGTTTCTCTCTGTCAAATAAATAAAATCTTTAAAAAAAAAAAAAAAAAAAAAAAAGATGTTTCATATCATGATCAGGATGTGAAACATTGTATCAACTGGTAAATTACCTTGAGCTATCATTTAATGAGAGTAATTTCTCATGAAGATTGAGTTATGAAGAAAATTACTTAAATAGGGTTTCAAATAATGAACTTTTTGCATGTTTCATAGTATTATTTTACTAATTTAACTTCCTTTTTCTTTGTTCACTGAGTTTGAGTCCTTAGATGTAGAGTATTTAGTGATACTTTGTACATGAAATGGATCTTTATTTGCTCCACTGGTACTTATTAAATACCAGTTGAATACAAAGCAAATCTAGATATTGGTTGATGATATAAAGATAATAAGTTAGATTTTTTTTAAAAGATTTTATTTATTTATTTGACAGAGAGAAACACAGCAAGAGAGGGAACACAAGCAGGGGGGCTGAGAGAGGGAGAAGCAGGCTTCCTGCCGAACAGGGAGCCTGATGTGGGGATTGATCCCGGGTCTCTAGGATCATGACCTGAGCCGAAGGCAGCCACTTAACCAACTGAGCCACCCAGGTGCCCCAATAAGTTAGATTTTAATTATATGAAAGGAACTGTGAACTTGGAAGCGGCCAAGTTTGGACTATGAATGGACTCTGGCATTATAAATTTCAAATTTGCAAAATCAGGAGCACCTGGGTGGCTCAGTTGGTTAAGCAACTGCCTTTGGCTCAGGTCATGATCTCTGGAGTCCCAGGATCCAGTCCCACATCAGGGTCCCTGCTCAGCGGGTAGTCTTCTTCTCCCTCTGACCCTCCCCCATGTTCTTGCTCTCATTCTCTCTTTCAAACAAATAAATAAAATCTTTAAAAAAATAAACGTGCAAAATCATATAATAGAATCTTGACATGTGAATGGAATTAGATTTTTCTATGTCTGTTCTAAAAGTAATAGAGGCTTCTATGAGAGTAGTTTATTCTTGTCATACCTAAAACATTGTCAGTCAAGGGTTGCTATGGTAACTCTGGTATCATCAGGAACTGAGGTTTCTTTCTTTCTGTTTCTTGATCATATATTACATATGGCTTCAATTCTCCAAAGATACTGTCTAAAAAGGGGTCCGTAAATCTAGATTCATAAGCCAAATCTACTATCTACCAAATTTTTGTACATAAAGTTGTTTGAGAACATAGCCACTCCCATTTATCATGTGTTGTCTAAGGTTCCTTCCATGGTACAGTGGCAACTTTGCATTGTTAGGTCAGACTATAGGCCTGGTAAAATTAAATTATTTTGCTCTTTGGCCCTTTATAAAAGCACAGTTTGCTGATTTGTGGTTTAAGACAGTGCTATCTATTAGAAATGTAATGTGAGTCACACATGTAGTGAAATTTTCTAGTAGCCACGTTAAAAAAAATACATTTTAATAATAAAATTCATTTAAGTCTTTAAAAATGTGTAGTAAATTTAGAAAATGAGATATTTTACATTATTTCTAAGTTTTTGACATTTAAACTATATTTTGATTTACATTTCTCTCACATCAGTATTCCACTGGTCATGTGTGGCAAGTGGCTACCATATTGAACAGAAGAGGGTTAATATGTCAAGATGACTACTACCCATATACTTCTCTTTGTTGATAGTAGGAAGGAGAAAGGGGAGAAATTTGGGGAGGAACAAATAGGATGAATATAAAGCAAATGGCAATATTATATATTTAATAACATGGTCTTAATATTCACATTAAAGGTACATGATTTAAAGATATCAATTAAAAGGCAGAAATTGTCCAGTGCATAAAAGTAGGAACAAACTATATGCTGCCAAAAGAAAAACACCTTTAAATATAAACATATGAATAGGTTAAAAGTAAAAGATGGGAAAAAATATATTATGCTAACACTCTTCAAAAGAAGGCAAGGTGGTTATCTTAATATCAAACAAAATAGGTTTCATAGGAAAAATATTACCAAGTATAAGGAGATACATTTAATATTGATGAGATCAGTTTTTATCATGAGAACATAATAATTATAAATGTTTTGTTATCTAATAACAGAATTTTGACCTCACATTCATAGAACACTCAACATGATAACAACAGAACAATTGTTTTCAGGTATACAGAAGAAAATTTAACAAAATGGACAATTTCTGGACCATAAGAGCAAATCTAAATAAAATTCCATGAAATTAAATCACAGTACACATATTCTAACACCATAAAGGTAATAATTTGAGATGAATAGCATACATTTGAAAAAAGTCTGAAATATTTGGAATCAATAACATCAGAAAAGCAATCAAAATGATGATTAGAAAATATTTTTCTTGGGCACCTGGGTGGCTCAGTGGGTTAAAGCCTCTGCTTTCGGCTCAGGTCATGATCTCAGGGTCCTGGGATCGAGGCCCGCGTCGGGCTCTCTGCTGAGCAGGGAACCTGCTTCCTCCTCTCTCTCTGCCTGTCTCTCTGCCTACTTGTGACCTCTCTGTCAAATAAATAAATAAAATGTTAAACAAAAAAAGAAAAAGAAAATATTTTTCTTTCGAAGATATTGCAAACACAAAACACCAGAATTTACAGGATACAGCTAAAGTGTTACTCTTAGGTAAACTTTTAGTAGTGAGTGCCTATATAAGAGAAGGGTCTCAAGTTAATCATCTTCCACTAAAAAAAAAAAAAAAAAGAAAACAGGTTAAGGTGACTGGGTGGCTCAGAGGGTTAAGCCTCTGCCTTCGGCTCAGGTCGTGATCCCTATGCATCAATAAATCATTTGTGTGGTTTGAAAGATAGGTCCAGATGGCTTCACTTGTGACATCCATGACATTTTAAAGAAGAATTAGCATCATTTCTGTATAAATTTTCTCAGGTGATTGTAGAGGAAAAAATAATTCCCAACTCTTTGAAGTCAGCATTACTCTAATAATACAAGACATGACAAACTTTTCCATAATGGTCCTGGACCAGTTTTAGGTAGATAGATAAAGAAATTGATAATATGTATCCATACATGTATGGATACAAAGATTGATAAACTTTGATTCATACTATGTAACACATTCAAAAAATTAATATAGGGCCAAGTATAAAACCTAAAACTTTAAAAGTTCTAGAAAATAATATAGGGGAATATTCTGGTGATATTTGTAAGGGAAAAATTTCTTTGATATAATATCATAGGCATGATTCCTCAAAAATTAAGTAAACTGGATTTCATCAAAATTAATCATCTCTACTCTTCCAAAAACATATAAAAAGGCACAGACTGGAAGAAATTACTTGTGAATTAGATGTCAGACAAGTGGTTTATAATAATATATGTATATATTTCTCATAACAATATAAAGACCACTAAAAAGAGAGAAAAGCTTTAAACATACACTTTATTAAAGATAATTTATAGATAAAAAAACATGATAATATCTACATCAGTACTAGTCCTTAGGGAAATGCAAATTAAAACTACAAAAAGAGAGCACATCACATCTAATGGATTGTCTAAAACTGAAAAAGCCTGACTATATGGAGTGTTCAGGAAGATGTGGACTAACTGGAATCCGCCAGCGCTGATGGTAGAAGTATTTGGAAATATTTACACACACACACACCTTCCTTACTACTTAACAGTTCCACTCCTAGATATTCAGCCAAGGGGCATGAAGGCATATATTCATATAAATATTTATATGCAAAAGATCATAGCATCTGTATTTGCTGAAAAATGGATACCACCAATGTCCACCAGTAGGTTAACTGATAAATTGTGGTGTGGCTGTAAATGAAAAATGAACAAAAAGGAATACTTAAAATTTATTTAATTTGAGCCCAATTTTACATCAAAGAGTATTAATAATTAGTTGCCTTTTATTAATACTATTGAAGGATAAAAGGAATAAACTATAAATGTGCACTAGAAACAGTGAAGTTCTAAGTACTTTTATTTATTGAAAAGAGGCCAGACCAAAAGGAGTGTAACCTGTATGATTATTTATTTGTATAATATTTTATAAAATGTATCTGTACTGACAGAAGGAAGATTAGCTTTTGCCTGGGGATGGAGAAGGATAGAAGTGATATTACAGAGTGATGAGAAAGAAGTCAAGTGTGGTAGATATGTTATCTTGATTGTGATGATTGTTGCTCCGGGATATATATAAGACATGTTAAATTTTATTGTATTGCCCAGTAGAACTCCTGAGAAAATGTACAATAGTATCTTTGACTCCATCATTTTATTTTTTTATTTTTGTATTTTTTAACGATTTTATTTATTTGACAGAGAGAAACACAGCCAGAGAGAGAACACAAGCAGGGGGACTGAGAGAGGGAGAAGCAGGCTTCCGGCCGAGCAG
Source organism: Spilogale gracilis (assembly GCA_004023965.1). Classification (NCBI taxonomy): domain Eukaryota; kingdom Metazoa; phylum Chordata; class Mammalia; order Carnivora; family Mephitidae; genus Spilogale; species Spilogale gracilis. The sequence continues at coordinate 4,513 of PITA01015204.1, forward strand.
GGAGCCCTATGTGGGACTCGATCCCGGGTCTCTGGGATCATGAACTGAGCCGAAGGCAGTCGCTTAACCAACTGAGCCACCCAGGCGCTCTGACTCCATCATTTTAAATGAAATGGTTTGAGTATAAAAGTCATACAGAATAAGTTCATGCTAGATATCCAAATGTACATGTTCATGGACTGGCAGAAGAAAAGTTGTGTTTTTTGCTGCCCCCACAAATTCATGGAGAATAACTAACTGGCTGTGTAATTGCTATGGACAGAATGGTGTTCTCCCAAAATTCAAATGTTGGAGTCCTGACCCCGGATGTATCTGTATCTGATGATAGGGATCTTTAAGAGGTAATTAAAAGTTACACAAGGTCCTAAGAGTGAGGCATTAATCCAATAGGACTGTGGCTTTATAAGAAGGAGAATAAATCTAATTTTTCCCATTCTCACTCTCTCTCTGTCTCTTCCATGTGGACACACAGTGAGAAGGTGGTCATCTGCAAACCAGGAAAAGAGCTCTCACTGGAACCCAACCGTGCTGGCTCCCTGTTCTCGGACTTGCAGCCTCCCCAACCGTGAGTAAATACATTTCTGTTGTTTTAGCACCTAGTCCCTAGGACTGTCCAAGCTGACTAATACAGTAGTTACATATGAATGCATAGGCATGATCTCTAGAGTGTGGAACTTAAGTTTTAAGTTTTATGATGACTGTCAGATTTGAGTTAGCATCCAATTTGAGTTAACATTTTGTTAGAACAAAAAGGAATACCTAAAATTTATTTAGTTTGAGCTCAGTTTTACATCAAAGAGTATTAATAATTAGTTGCCTTTTATTAATTTAGCATATGTATTGCTTATATTACCTGAAGATTACTAGCCACTAAATATTTCAATAATTTATTGGCATCTAGTTTTGAGCATCTGGTTAAGTAACTATGGCTGGCTCACTAACTTCTATACAGAAGACAGAAAAACTTGTTTCTCTAGCCTCCTTTGAACTTACAGATTTGTGTGAAACAATTCTAACTCAACATAAATGGCAGTTTGAGGGAGCTTCTGGGGAGTTTATTTTTCCTGATAAAAAGAAAAGATAACATTGGTTTCTCCATATCCCAGTTCATTTCACTTTCAGTGCAGTTATGATTTTGACTGCAAGAGAAAGGAAAAATCATCACAGATGCACACCTTCTAGCATTTGAGCAAGTGAATGAATTCCAGTGCATCCTTACCTGTGTACATCTTGTTGTATGAAAACAAGTCTTTAAGTAACTGAAAGTTAGGTATTCTGCTTAAGGCAGCCAAATCCAATCTTAATTAATAAGCTTAGTGTGTCTCAAAAATATCGTTTGGTGTTAAGGTTACAGAAATGGAAAATGCTGATGTTGATTCTGAACACTTCAGAATATCATGAGGGTGACAAGTAAAGAAATGGTTGGACAAGAGAAGTGCCCTTGCGAGGTGAAGATATAATGCAAAGGAATCATTCTGATGACCATTACTCAGCCAGCTCAGTACAGAGACAACCTGGGTGTAAAGGCTTGCAAGGAAGAGTATTACTTAGTTAGACAGAGATGGAAGGGTGTTCTAGCCTCGGGGAAGACTTGCCCATGTAAATGTCTTGATCCTTCTTTTAAAATATATCTTTAAGTCTTCCACTTTTCTCCCTCCCTGCCCCATCCATCCTACTTCAGATCACAGTCTAACCTAGCTAAGTCTCCTCCAATGTTTCCCTCTTCTGCCCTCACCTCCACCTGGAATCCTTTTTCCACTAGCAGCTGGTGAGATCTTCTTAAAAGAAAAGAGATTGTGTCACTCTACTACTTTCAGTCTTGCAATAGACACTACCACTAGTAAAAAGTTTGTAAGTTAGTTTATGTCATGAGCGTCTAGAAAGTATGATGATAAGTAGAAAAATGGAGCATATCAGGCAACCCAATAAAAACCCCTTAGAATTAAACCTGGATTTAGTGACATGACAAATATATCAACTACAATACACAAACAAAACACCTCTCTTTTAATGCTTTTTGGACAGCTAATATTTTGATTATGAGACTTATTCATTTTTATTTTTATGTGAAAGACTTTAAAGAAAAAAAGGGGAGAGTAGTAAAAGAAATTAAGCTTTGCTGAACCAGTTGCCCTGAATGGCGTTAAGCTCTCATTGTGCTTAGTGTGTGAAAATGAGTCTGACATAGTTATTACTGCAGGTGAGCAGAAAAACCTGGCTTGTGTGTTGCCATTGCTGAAAGCATTTATATGAAGGAAAAGCCAAGCACTCCCTGCTGTGATACACCCCGTGATCTATTGTGGGAACAAGGAAGCTCAGCTGCAAACAACTGGGAACATGGCAAAATCTTTTACCCATGACTTTATGCAGAGGCTTTGTTTTTACAAAACCTTTTTTGCTTTGCCTCTTGAAATGTACTGAGATCTCTACACAGGGTACAGTGAGTAAAATAGTAACTTAGGGCTGTATTTTTGGGATGGGTCAAATCGGTTGGTTGAGCACAGGGACGACTCAAGATATTTTACTGGCTTGTCCTGCATTCAGGGGTCTGGGATCGTGAGTCAAGTTACAAAGTTGCGTTCTTTGCTTTCTGACAGATGAGGTTGGAGGGTAGCAGAAGGGAATGAACAGTTATGAGAAAAGGAGGAGACCATGAGGTTATTAGCTAGAAACCTTAGTGTGGCAGGTCATATGATCAGAGAAACTTAACCAAACTCCCTTAATGTTATGTTACCAAGAATGTTGTAGTTTTAATGTGCATTGGTCTATTACAGCTCTTCATCTTTGCTTTTCTGATTTGCAGCTAATGTGTGATTTAGATATTATATACATATAATCAAATGTCTTTCATTAGGTTAATAGAAAGAAGCAACTTTAAGAAATTTACATGCAGTTTACTTTGTCTCCTTTGCAGTTGAGTTTAAATATTTGTACATATTTGTGCACAACATAGCAATTTATAATTTTCATATTTACTGTCCCTGCTCTCATACTGCATACTGGACTACTTGTATTTTGTCATCAGTCTCTTTCCCCTTTCCTCTGGTAAAAACATATGAACAAATGAGTTGCTTGCATGTGATACATGTGTATCAATAAATCACGGGAGGAAAACTATGCATATATTTGTAGAAATGAAATCATTACCACCAACCCTGTATTAACTTATGATTCTAGTCAGATGTACTCCGTCACAGCACTGTCTGACACCTTTTCTGCACAGAGTAAGGTCTGTGACCAGTGATGTATGACCCATCAGGAAAGCAGGCAGAATTGATGTGAATGGGAATTCGGAATGGCCAAATTTTGATTCAGGCTCCTAAAATTAGACAGTCATGCTGATCAGTTCTTAATATTACTAGTGAGGTTACAGAAATAGCCAATGTTATTAAACTCATAAGACGTAATTTTAATGCAACCACAGTCCTTCATTCACCACTGCACACTTTGCTCCTACCGGAAATAGAAAATAATCAATCTCTCAGACCCAACCTTTCAATTAAGGAAATGGGAGGAAATCTATTGTATGGAGCAATTCAAAATGAATAAAGAGAGTATGTTTTAAAGTGAAATAAAGTGGCTGAAAGGCATGACCACTTGTGTCAAATTCAATCTCTTAACTGCAAATTTGATTGGTGTGATGTGGGATAGAGTTCTAGGTGGGGAACGAGGTCTTCAGAGTCATTCCATAACTGAGTGAACTGAGACAAGCTTCTTCATCTAAGTGGAATTACAAATCTTATTTTTAGGTTGGTAAGGTTAAAATGAGAAAATCGCAATGAAAGATCTGAAACATAGTAGAGTGCTAAATAAAACACAGTTTACTTTCTTTCCTTTTTAGCTCAACATTACCTCCTAGCAATTGGGAACAAATTATTTTTAAGAACTCTAGAACAGTTCACTAACCTTTGTTCATTTAACTAAGTAACTATGTAATTTACAGAAATTAAATCCACCATAAGACCTAGGGGAAAGAATGTGATAGAATTTCCATTGTCCGAAGAAATTTTGCATTGATAATAACCAAAATGGAGTCAGTCACTTCCGCAGTGAGATATAAGCATATTTTGTTTTGGAATCACTAAGAGGTGAAAAAATAAGAGTGAAAATTATTGTCCAGATACTGATTATTGTTGATGTAAATATATACATTTTCATAAGTGAGGAAACAGTCTGTAGGGAGCAAAGAAAAAAATGTTTCTAATAGAAAGTTTGATGAAGTTAGAGAAATTGTTAAGAGCCAAGGTAATTTTCTTAAAGGAATAACACCAAACCTAAGTGGCAAAGTGAAACACTCTTCCGAAATTATCTAAACACTAAAGAGGATTAACAGAACAAAAAGTCCTCAGATTTTTGGGGGACCTTTAAGCAGAGAAGCAGAAAATTTAGTTCAATAGACTTCAAAAAACGTTATTATTTATCAAATGGCAAATATGGCACTGAACACAATATAGTTATGACATTTTAGGCTTCTTCCCCACAGAAGCTAATATGTCAGAGGAAAGAAAGGCAAGTTAGCAGATAAATCCAAAACTATCTCATTTTAAGAGTCTTCTATGGAAAGCTACAGAGTATAAGGTCTGTGAAGGCAGAGATTTTTGACATTTTAATTTTGTTTTGTTTGCCCTGTTTTATCCCTGATAAACCTACAATACCTTGGTTTATGTAATTGGTACATGGTAGATATTAAATAAATACTTACTGAATGATTGAGTAATCAAATGAAAAGGAAACAACATTCTATTTAAAGGGAAATAGTTTTAATTTTTCATAGATATGTATCCAAAACTTTACAGCATCCTCCCTATTAGTAAAAATAAGTACATGAGCATCCCCACCCTAGGTATATGAATATTGATATACATGTACTACTGTGATAATCTGTTAAGAACATTAGAGAGTATAAACAAATGGAGATAAAAATAAGATATAAATCAATGGGAATGGAAAATCTAATGTTTTTCTTTGCATTCACTCGTAAATATTTTTGTGTGTTTCCCGGGATGTGTGGAATGGGCTTGTTTATTTGGTTTTGTTTTGAAGGAGCAAATGTGGGAGTAAAAATGTTATCTGATGTTTATGTGACACAAGATAAGTTTAGGGTGATCTACAATTTTTCAATATGTATAATCCTAAAAGTGAGAACCAAAGGAATACATGCTTTTTAGTTGGTAAAATTGAGTAAAAGTTCTGGTACATTTCACTTGGCCAAAGTCAGTCAAAGAAAGAACATATGAAATGACAGTTACAATGGCATTGATTGCATCCTTGAGTGAGTTAATTTCCAGTCGTTGGTAAAGAAAAACTCTGCTTTATGAAGATAATAGAAAAAAAGTTTATCGGTAAAATAGATTGTTTAACCTTTGAGCATAGTTAAACAATTTTCTCTTTTACTGCAGATTTGTCACATCCCAATTAAGTAACCAATACTGAAGGCAATACAGGAAACAAAAAAAATGCATTACAATTAGAACTTTATTAGCAAATGTAAAATTATGCTTTATTAGATTTCAACTTTTATTGAAATTTTCTTTTTAAAAAATTCGGTTATAGTATTTCATGATTTTTTTCCAAGATGGTGTGATGGATGGAATGTGGCCAACATAACCCAGGCAAATGGATATGACTTACTTGAATGTAGGTAAAAGATGCAGTAGAAGATACGATTATTAATAAAACACCATTTAGGAGGCTTGAAGATGCTGTCTGAAAAGTTCTTACTATTTTATGGGCATTGTATGGGCCTACTGGGCTCTGTCACCTGTTCTGGAGATTCTGTTTACCTTTAACTGTATATTGGTTTTCATAATATATTTGGGGATTGTTTGCAAGCAGATCTGAATGTGAGGTGGCTGGAGTTACAGTAGGCCTGGGAAATTGACATTGGATTCTTTCAAACAGAGAGCATTCACAGTGTCCAGGGCAAGTATCAGGAAAGCCCCCAGCATGCTTCAAGTGTACCCTGCATGGAGGAGTCCAACATCAGTTTCCCAGATGTGGCATCACTCCAGCCAGCCTACTCTTAACCTGGTTGAAATTTATTCCTAAGGAGTTTTAGTAGTGCATATTAGTAAATTTGATCTTAGGCATCTGTGGCAATACACTAGGTAGAATTTCCCAGCTGGATCCAAAGACACAAAAGATGTTCATCCATAGAATCCCATTTCATCACGGGCATGGTTTTGTTTTTATTGGCATTATCACAAGATACCCTGGTAGCCCCAGAACAGTTGAGATTCCACCTCCTTTATCATGAATAGTCTCAGGAGATAGTCTCGTTGCAAATAATGTCATGAAATTCCCATTGTTGGAGTGTATAAAATTATATTAGGTGTATATATGTACATATGTGAGTGTCTGCTGTGGCCAAGGGGATACAAAGGCATGATTAGCAAGATGCTATTTCCAATATTGACTGTGTAGAAATAGTTGTACATATCAAACCAGATGTGCTCTGTGAGCCAGGGAGGGCTATTCAGCTTTGAAAAATCATTGTTATTTGAAGTCAAAATAGATGATGGGTAATGAAAATGATCAGATTTCCTCTATTAAGTAATATCCTCAGACACTTCTCCTTTCAGGGAACTATCATATGAATAGCACCCAATTTTATTAAAAATGTTACTCCTCATGGGGAAGAAAACTTGATGTAGCTTGGTCTGAGTCATGTTACATCCTTTCTAGCAGAATATTTTTTTTCCTAAATGTTCCCTTACAATATTTGTCATATGTTTACCAACTATCTTAAAACTTGCTTGTTTTTAAGATGCAGTGGATATTTTATTTTTATGGAATTAACATTTTCATCATTATAATTAAGAAATTGAATTATGAATATCCCATTAGCAGAAAAATTTATAAACATCTAGTAGAGATTTTTTCTACTTCTTATTTTTCCTCAGAGGCCATCCTTTTGAACTGGGAATTAACAAGTCATTCAGCTTTATGGCATTATATTCTTCTGAAATTCAGAAGATCACAGAAGTTAAAGAAGAAAAGGCCTTTAAAATGACCACTAAGTCAAGTTTATGACTTTCTGTCGTAGCAGGAGAGAAAAAGAATTACTGATCTTTATAAAAAAAGAAAATATATTCTATTAAAGTTATTATACAGTATAGTATAGAAATACATAATCACTTCCAGACCATTAAAGAGAACATTTTCAAACATTTTTAATTGAAAAATATTTGCATTCTTACTTTGGTGTTTTAATATGTATTTTATTTCAACTTAATTTATTTTAAATGTGCAGTTTGAATTATCAAGAACACTTTACCTAAAACAGAAATAGAAAATACCCAATGGATTTCAAGCAGTTTTATATGCATGTGTTATATATAATTGTGTATATGTAAGTATAGATGAACTTGTACATTTGTATATATTAAGAGTATATGTGTAGAACTGCTAGAGGAAGATAACTAGATAGTGTCTTCCATTGATTTAATATTAAACTATTTTGAATTTTCTAAATTTTAAGCTAGTGATATTTAGTAGGATTTTTTTTCTTTGATTTTCTTCCAGGAATAAATAATTTAACTTTGTTTACCTTTATCTCATAAGCTATATTAGATCAAACATTAGAAGCCTAGTAAATTAGGCTATCACTAGCAATATTATTTTTTGGTTCTGAAATATTATATTTAATTTTTATGTTTGATGTAATTCTCTGGGTTACAAAAGTATTGCTCAAACAGCATGTTGATCACTTGCACAGGACAGTGTCATTTCAGAAAGCATAATGGTATTATCAGAACAATTTTTTCTCTTTTCTATTTATCCTCCATTGTACATTATCATAAAGCTAACCTCAACATGAACTCATTAAAACTCACTTATCTAAAATTTGTAATTTTTGAAACTCTAGGAATCTGAAAATTAGGTCTATAAACCTATAGAAATTATATTATAAAATAAGTTGTTAGAAAACCCTCAAAATTTATTTATATATGACATATAGCATATAAATGGTACTCTAGTTTGCTAAGGCTGTCATACCATTGTGCCACAAACTAGATTACTTAAAACACCAGAAATATATTGTCTTAGAATTCTGGAGTCTAGAGGCCCCAAATCCAGGCATCAGAAGGCCATGCTGCCTCTGAGACTGTGGGTGGAATTATTCCTTGCCTATCCCTACATTCCAGTAATCCCTGGTGTTGCTTGGCTTGGGCCCATGTCAGTGTAATCTCTCTCCCCATCACCATATGGTCATCTTTACGTCATGTTCTCTTTGTCCATGTCATTTTTGTGTTCAAATTTCTCCTTTTTGTCAAGACACCGTCAGTTTAAGGCATATCTTAATCTCAAATTTTAATTTGATTACCTCTGTTAGAATCCTATTTCCAAATAACATCACAGTATGGGATTTTCAAACTTGGAACTTCAACATGCTTTTTTTAGGGGAGATAATTCCATGTGTAGCACGGTATGACAGAGGACTATGTAGTGATATCAAAAAGGAGTAGAAATAACCTGCTAACATATAAATCCAGAGTCTGAGAACAATAAAACTTTACTCTAAGCATGGCGGGGTTGGCGGGGCCCGGGGGGGGGGGAGGGATAGACTAGAACAGGAAAGGAAAACAAAACAAAATGAAACTTTCTGCATAAATGAAAAGAAAAGGGCACCTGGGTGGCTCAGTGGGTTAAACCCTCTGCTTTCAGCTCAGGTCATGATCTCAGGGTCCTGGGATTGAGGCCTGCATCAGGCTCTCTGCTCTGCAGGGAGCCTGCTTCCTCCTCTTTCTCTGCCTGCCTCTGCCTACTTGTGATCTCTCTCTCTGTCAAATAAATAAATAAAATCTTTAAGAAAAAAAGAAATGAAGAGAAGAAATACCCTACAATTAATGAGCTATAATAGAATAACTGATTTCATAATGGAATTAATATTTGACATCCATAGTGATTCTAAGTTATCAATAAAGGAACTTACTTGTGTTATAGCTTATTTAGAGAAATAGTAAAGTTTATGGTATGGGGGAAAAAACTCTATTTTTTAATTTATACAGCACCTTGATTGTTTTTAGGTTAAAAGGAAAGTTTAATGAAAACCATATTTCCCATTGGTCCTAAATCCATGTAATGAAGCACTATTATGATTCCATTTTATTTTTAATTTTTTGTTTTGTCATCACAATATGAAATTCTATCATCTAACTTTAAAACAAAGAAAGAAAAATTTAACACATGCTGATAAAAATATGAAAATTCAAAATACGTAAAGGAAATAATTAGAATGCATTTAAATCACTTGAAGAGTTTCTCAAAGTAACATTGTAAAAGGGAGCCCTGAGCTCAATATAGTGTTCTTTTGTGTCTTAAAATATACCTTCTTATGAAATTGAGACCTTAAAAAACAAAACACTGGTTTTTCTAATTAGTCACCAAGGATCAAGAAGAGGTTAAAAAAGTATTTTAATGATAAAATCTTGGAGCACCTGGGTGGCTCAGTCAGTTAAGCATGAGATTTTAATTTCTGATCAGGTCATGATCTCAGGGTTCTGAATTGGAGCTCTGGGCTCTGCGCTCAGTGAGGAGTCTGCTTGTCCCTCTCCTTCTCTCCTTCTCTCCTCCCCCCACCCCTGTGTTCTTTCTTTCTCTCAAATAAATTTTTTAAAAATTTTAAAAAATAAATATAGAACCATTTTTTTAAATCCTCTGTGCAGTCACAAATTCCATTTCACATTTAGTTCTGATTATCTTATCATATCTGAGATTTTTTAGGTAAACTGGATATAAGGGAAAGCATTCTAATGTTTTTTCAGACATGATTATTTTCTATCCTTGTTTAAAACCTTTTAATGGCTTCTTTTTGTTCAGTTGTACCTTTCAAAGACCTTGAATATTCCCCTCAGTTTTCCCTTTTTTTTTCCTCTAGCCTAGTATCACAATCAGCTCTCGACCCATGAGGTGTTACTAAAGTTCCCAGAATGTATTCTACTTGGTTTAACTTGGCACCTTTGCAAAACTGTTCCATTTGACTTAAACAGCTTGGCTCAGTTCTACCCCTACTTTTCACAGAAATAATTCCTGTACAGTTTTCTTATTTCTCCTTAGATATCACTCAGTCCAGGAGCCTTAGCAGATAACTCAATATTGTTTTACCATCTATTTACATACCTTTCCAGAGTAATTCTGTATATCGAAGTTACCACCCATTATTAAACGCAGCTGTGATCTTTTATTCTTCCTTATACTATCTAATCAAGGGCAGGACTATGTCTTTTTTTATTATCTTACTCCCAGAATCTAAACACTGCCTGGCATATAGGCTCAAAAATTAATTTTTCCATACACTTTTATTTCTATATCATTTCGTATGCTGTTTCTAACACTTTTATATAATAGGAGTGGGTTTTTTGAAGACAATGTCAGTTTTTCCAAAGGATCTCAAAATAAATTGCAACCATGGTTTTGTTTTTTTTTTTTAATCTGTTGTCATGGTGTAAATATATATATATATATATAAAGTATTTATTTTCTTTATTTTTTTAAAAAGATTTTATTTATTTGACAGAGAGAAACACAGCTAGAGAGGGAACACAAGCAGGGGGAGTGAGAGAGGGAGAAGCAGGCTTCCCGTCGAGCAGGGAGCCCGATGTGGGACTCAATCCCAGGTCTCCGGGATCATGACCTGAGCCGAAGGCAGTCGCTTAACCGACTGAGCCACCCAGGTGCCCCAAGTATTTATTTTCTTACTAACTAGAGAAATATATGAAAAGTATGTAAAAAAAACCCAGAAACTCCAACCAGCTCCCTGGAATTCTTTCACTCTGCACTCAAAGATTTATTCTAAATAATGATTATATTTTATCATAGAGTTTGTTTAAAGTGGTATGCATTCCATATTTCTCAGAATACTGTAACTTTAAGTGATATTTCACAGAGACTTGGGTGGGTTCAATAGATTATACTTAAGAAAAATGTTTTAAAAATCAAACTTTGTAAGTCCTATTATCATTTTTTTCTCTTAGACTTCAAATTTTGGCATGTGATGCACATGCAGAAGTTGAGATAATAAATTCTAAAATAATTTCTACTTCCATAGAGTGAATATCCTGTAAAAGTCTCTTGCACAATATCTCATGTTATCCATATTGTATCCTCTGCATTTTATATATATTGGCAATAATGTTTATGATAGGTATGTTCAGTAATTGAGGTAATATGTTTGTGATGTGGCAGTGCTATTATTTCAAATATTCCTCATCTCCTACCTGTTAAGTCATTATCTGTAAGAGGATTATGTTATCCCTTACTCTTTGATAGCACTCTTGCCTATATGAATTAAATATTAATTAATTGTAAGCATGAGTGATAGTATAATGTCTTTTCTGAGCAAAATTCAGAATTAGTTTAGAGCTTGTAGCATTACTTTTTCCTCTATACCAAGACAAATGATGGTCCAGATAGGGGCTTCTGTGGCACTGGGTAGGAAGCAGAGATGCAACTGACCACTTGAGATTCCTCCTTCACGGAGCTGTGTAAACTTGAGCTCATCACTTAACCTCTCTGACCTCAATTTTATTATTTGTAGACATGAGTGATGGTATCTTTCATGTCATTTTTATGATTAGTTAAACAAATATAAATAAATCACCAAAGTACCTGGAAATAAGTATAGAAACAATAAATGGTAGAAATCTCTGTTCCTAATCTTTGAAATTTAGCCCGAAGAAAGTTACTCTAGGTTTCTGTTTGGTATTAAAATATGAATTTTCAACATTCAGAAAACAACAGAAAATAATGTAAATATTCCTTATATACACATTCAAGTATCAGTACTTACCACTGATAAAAATAATTATGGTTATTATAACTTTATGCTAATAAATATTTATTAATTATTAATACATTGCATTCTTCTCCATCCATATATAAAAACAAAATACAAAATCATATCATTTCATCTGTAAATATTTGATATGTATTTCTGAAATTAAGGGTTTCCTCCAAAGAAAGCAATTATTATAGTAACCGAATTAATGGCTCCTAAAGTTAGTTAATATCACATGGACTTTAAAAATCATACTAATTGTTTATAAAGTAGTTGTACATTTGGTTTGTTAGGACTAGAATTTAAACAAAGTTTTTATATTATGTTTCTCTAGTTTGTGTGTGTGTGTGTTTGTATAAGTATTATGTTTCTCTAGTGTGTGTGTGTGTGTGTGTGTGTTTGTATAAGAAATTTTTTGGGAAAATTTTTCCATACAAAAGAGTAAAAATAAATAAAATAATGAACATCTGTTTGCCTGGCAACAAAATTCAATTACTAATATTTTGCTATATTTAATATATCTCTCTAATCATCTAACTTTATTGCTACACTGTTTTAAAGTAAATTGCAAAGGTCCAAACACCCCCTAAATACTCAGAAACACATTATGAATAAAATATTTTCTAACATATTTTATACCATAAACACCTAAAATAATTATTACTTATGTCTACTACCTAGTTCATTTTAATAGTTCTGAGGTGTTTTTACTTAGGTGGGATGAAATGGCAGAGAGGTACATGCTGAATAGTGAGTGACCGAAAAAGAAGCCCCTATATTAGTCAACCTTAAGCTCTGGCCCCCACAGTACCCAGGTGTATGCGATTATGACCAGATATGAGTCAAAACCCCTAAAAACAGCTTGGGAAGGAGGTATATAACAAATGCACATTATTCAAGGCATGAGGCCATAATGACAGGATAAAAGACATCCATCATTGGCAGGAAACCAGTAAAATACTGAAAGCAGATATTGAACTCTTCAGGGGACAATGAACAAAAGTAATTAGAGAGGCAGTTGTTTACTGAAGAGTGGGGTAGTATGAGAGGAAGAAGTTTAGTGACATGTACAGAATGGGAACCATTTATAAGAATGTGCGCTCATGGCCTTAGGAAGTTTTTGGCTTTATTTTCTGAGAATCCTCTGTGGAATTCCAGAAGCTGTTATAAAATAGCCCAAGGAAGGGGCACCTGGCTGGTTCACTTAGTAGAGCATGCAACTTTTTTTTTTTTTTAAAGCATGAGACTCTTGAGCTCAGAGTTGTGAGTTAAAGCCCCTCATGGGGTCCCAGATTACTTAAAAATTAGAAAAAAAAAATTGGTCTGGTAAGATTGAGTCCAGTACATTAAGCTGTGTTAGAGATAATCCAAGCTGGTGCTTATCAGTTTTCCCTCATCGGCCTTCTTGGTGTAGAATAGAGCGCTATCCACTATCTGAAAACTGGGAGATATAAAGACAGTTTCTTAAGTACTGTACTTCATGGATTACTTTGTGGCTATGGTACGATAAAGAGTTGAAGGAGCAAAGAAATTAATAAAAGTTGAGGAGACAGAGACATGGGGAAAGTGGGTTTCTGAAGACAATTTTAAAATACAGTTAATCCATTATGCTCCTGCTTATGAAGGGTGTTCTTTTCTCCCTGGCAGATGATAGCACAGTAGAATTCCTTAAACCATGTTGGAAGCGGCAGTGCATGGTGATGGCTGCTGATGTATTACGCTAATACTTTTTTAGAGTGACAGCACTCTTGATGATAAATTATAGTAATATTGTAGTTTATCACATGAGCAATACTCTGATGATGCATTACAGCAATATATCATCAAAGCAGTTGTGTTTATTTTCTTTCTCACTAATCTAAGTCAAGTCAAAAATTCTGTTAAAAGGGTAAATCTTTGAGTCCAATATGGCTTTCGATCTCTTTGGGGCAAAAAAAGTCTGAAAAAGAGTATGGCACTTATAGGTACTATTAAAAGAATGCAGATGACTACAAAAATTTAAATTTTGTGTTAGTGCCTAACATTCTCATCTCAGAGCCTTGCTTTAAGAAATCATAGTATGTGTGTAGTAAAGTTTTGCTTTGTATCAGTAGAAGAAATTTTATATCCACTGTATCTGTAATAACTGACATGTTCTGATAGAAAAACACTGAAAAGCGTAAAAGTTGAAACAATAATATGTAATTCAGGGACTGTGATGAATGAAATACGGTAATTTTTTTTGTATTAATTATCCTAACTTAAGAAAACTAAAAACTACCATTATATAAAGAGGACTTAGCACCTGAAAATGCAGGTGACTTTGATATAGATGATCTTATGATTAAGAGAATCAAAAAGAATGACTTATTTCTGGATGCTGGGGAGATACCCAAGCTTATTGGTCAGGTGGGCTTTGGAAAGAGGGCAGGAGAGGAAAAAGGGAAAACTAGTGAGGATTAGAATCCTCAGCAGAAAACTTAGACTCATCAGTTATGACACCAAAGTCAGATGCGCTCTTATGTTTTAATGTTTAGTATCAAGGGAACTCCAGCTATAAAACATATATTTATAAATGAAAATTACTAAAATGACTCTTGCCTGCAAACTAGTATACAGAGGTAGGGGCCAGGGGAATAATCTTGATGTACAGGGAGTAAAGAATAATCTTTAGAACACTTTTGATAACCTCTCACCCATAGTAACTTTAGGAAAAAAAAAAAATGTTGGTTACACTGCATATTGTATATGTCCCTGGTAAGAGGAAAATCATCATGCTGTAGACCAGGTAGGATAATCTGTAAATGGAATTATTTAAATGTAGAGAAAAGAGAGCTGATGCTTAGAGAGTCCACAGTTTTTTTAACTCTAAAAAACACATTTCTAGAAGCTTTTAAAAGTAACAACTCATAATTTCAAATTTAATACTTTTATGTTACAGGGAGATAGAAAACTTCAGGTCACAAAGAGTGATAATAGATAGATGATAGATAATAGAGTCATAATCTTGATGGTCTTGCTAATAAATCTAAGTTTTGCTTTTATATATTAAAAAGATTCCAATCATAGCAAAAACATGCACCAGAACATATTATGTATATGGTGGCCAGTACCTGGTGCCTTGATTTTATTTAGCAAACAACAAATTTAAATATTAATCTGAATGTGTGGCAGATACAGCCTTTACTATTTCATATTTTGTTGTTTTCTTTAAAATGATAACCGTTGGTGGGCACCTGGGTGGCTCAGTTGGTTGGGCGACTGCCTTTGGCTCAGGTCATGATCCCGGAGACCTGGGATCGAGTCCCACATCGGGCTCCCTGCTCGGCGGGAAGCCTGCTTCTCCCTCTCTCACTCCCTCTGCTTGTGTCCCCTCTCTTGCTGTGTTTCTCTCTGTCAAATAAATAAAATCTTTAAAAATAAAATAAAAAAAAATAAAATAAAATGACAACCGTTGGGGCGCCTGGGTGGCTCAGTTGGTTAAGCGACTGCCTTCGGCTCAGGTCATGATCCCAGAGATCTGGGATCAAGTCCCACATCGGGCTCCCTGCTAGGCGGGAGGCCTGCTTCTTCCTCTCTCACTCCCCCTGCTTGTGTTCCCTCTCTGGCTATGTTTCTCTCTGTCAAATAAATAAAATCTTAAAAAAATAAAATAAAATAAAATAAAATGACAATCACATTAAGTACAATATATAATTATATATTGAGTGGCACACGGCTTAAGATCATGGGCTTTGGATTCCAATGAATCTGGGTTTGAATCTCAGCTCTTTCATTTATCATTTATATGGTCTTCTGCTAGTTAAGTGTATACTTTTTATCTCTAATCCATGATGTTTGTCATCTGAAAAATGGAGAGCAAGAACAATACATACCTAATAGAGATTATGTAGAATTAAGGAGGTAATACAATTTTTGAGAATACTATAGTATTCTGGTCAGTGAGAGTGCTCAGTATATACCATTATCTGTTTCTTTTATATAGAAAACTAAGGACTAATTTTTGTCAAGGCACCCAGAAAAGAAAAGCAAATAACAAAGTATGTTTTTTGATTCTTACATGCCTTTTTCTGATACACAATTCTGCTGCTCATACAAACTTATATTACCCAGTGTTGGGGCTGGTGGTAGTGGCTTAATTGTTTTTTTCTCTGTGAGCTCACTGGCTATTTTAATTTGGGGAATGCTTTGTAGACAAGCATGTGTGCTTGTGTGTATGTGCATGGGTGTGCCTCTATAAAATCACATACATAAGTGCACAGAAGAAGGAGTATAGGAATCCCAAATAAAAACTGGGATTAAATTTCCTGTGTGGTAGGATTTAAAACAAATTACATTTGAATCGGTCAGCAAGTTTGTTTTCTTATAAACTAGGGAGCCTGGGTACCTTGATAGTTGATAGCAAAAAATCAATTGACAGTTTGGCTGATGTCAAATTTCTGTTAAGTTGTGGCATGAACTTGGACAAGTTATTTAAATTTTGTGTTCTTCAGTATCCTCATTCATAAGATACGTTAACAATATCTATATTATAGATCTGTTGTGAGAAAAGCTAAGTGATATTAAAATGTAAGGTTAGTGTAATAATAGCTTTAATAAATATTTGTATAGTTATGTGGGTGAAACAAAATAATTCCTGTTGCTCATAAAGTAAAATCCTTGTGTAATACAGGTAATGATAAATTAATATGTATAATAGCTGTAAGTGTAACCAGGACTCAAGGACATGAGGGTTATTTCTCAGAATTATTTATGATAATTTAGAATAATTTAGAGTCTACTCATTGTGTACCTCTATAAAACTAAATACTGTTTCTCTAACTTAATTAAAAAAGCAGCTACAAATAAGACTGGGATATTTACATGACTTTATTAGTAAAGATAAACAATTACCTGTTCTCCCTAGAATATATTTTCTGTGAAAACAAAAGATAATAATGCAGTTTAGAAAAGTTTAACCCTATGTTTAGTTTGTGAACTTTTATTTACTGGGTGGATTTATAAAATCATTGCAAATGATTAATATCAAATAGTAACCTCCCTTATATTTTGATACTATATGTGATCTCAGACTATGAAAGATTTTCAACACTTACTGTTTTGGGGCAGATTTCAATATAAAATTTTTTTGTAAAAAATGAGCTTATATAATGTATGTAGACAATTTTTTATCTCAAAATTAATTTTCCCTGATCACCTCCCATAATGATAATTGTCAGATAACTAAAAATAAAATATTAATTATGTAGTTACAAACATAACAAAAAACTTTGATAAGGTAGGTTAAACTGCTTGCTGTTATGTTTTTTAAAAAGCCAATCTCTGTATCTCATAGACAAATTTTATATGAAAAGTTCTTTTATGTGTATACTTTCAGTTACCCGGATAAAATTTTTTTAGGAGTGAATATGTATTACAAGACACAATCAAATTGAGATACTTTATGAAAACTGAATTACATTTATAAAATTATGAGGTATTCTTTTTCCCCCTCTCTCTACTAAAACACAGTTCTTTGTATTTTCTTCTTTCTTCCTAGAGGGTAATTTTTTTTTTTGACTGTATCATGAAGGATGTAAGTTAGACATAGGAAATGCTATATTCTATAGTTCTAGAATATAAAAGGTTATAGAATATTTTTCTTTGAAGTGACTTTAGCAGTCTTTTAATCTCAGCTCTCTACAGAGGAAAGAATAAAGTCCCCAGAAATGATTTGCAAAATCAAACTGGCCATTGGCAGAGATAGAAATAGGAATCAAGCCTATTTTCCCCCGACCCACCCGCAAGTTGCTTAAAAAAAAAAAAAAAAGTATTTATTTTGCAATATGTAAAGTTTTTGAAATTACACAGTTATAATCAAAGAACTTTGGGATGGGAATGTATGGGAGAAGGGTGTTGGGTGGGTGGTAGTGCATTTTTCTTCAACATGAGTGGGTTCAGTTGTGCTCGGTGAGGCTGCTGCATGAGTTGACTGTGGGTTTCTTCACTGCCTGCAGCCTCTTCTAACAAGGCTAGAGAGAAAACTTTGAAATCCCTTAGTTCTTCATGAGATGAGTGCTCCTATAAACCTTAGACAATTATAGACAGAAAGAAAACGTGTTTTATTTTTTGTTTTTGAAGATTTTATTTGTTTGAGAGAGTGAGAGAGACAGCAAGAGAGGGAACACAAGTAGGGGGGAGTTGGAGAGGGAGCCTGATGCAGGGCTCCATCCTAGGACTTTGGGACCAGGACCCGAGCCAAAGGCAGACGCTTAACAACTGAGCCACCCAGGTGCCCCAGGAAATGTGTTTTAAAGTGAACATTAAGCAGTGATGATTTTAACTTTGTTTAAAAAAAGTATGGATTCTTTTCATTTCAATTAAGTGTAAATGTTGAGTAGAAGGACATGATGAATGTAACCAGCAGCAAGATGCTATTGGTGAAGAGGTCTCTGGGTGTCCGTGAGCATATAGCTCTACTTAGGTTGTTAGGGTTAAACATATTTAAATGAAAGAAATAGACACAACCTTAGTGTTCTATGTAACACCAATGCTGGCAGTGTGTAGTTATTTGAGAAATCAGATGAAAGAGAATAGGTCTCATCAATTTTTTTTCCTTCGGGGCCTCATTTTGGATTTGTATTTTCCTAGCTTCTCATTCATCTGTCTTCTGTGTTTGATCTCCCAAATTGTGTTACCATCCAGATTCTAGGTTATTTTCATTTAGCTCAATATATTTCCAATTCTACAGATTACAGAGGTCATGATTTTCTTTAATTGCCAAATAACCTAATCTTAGCCACTCTTAGGTACTTTAGGGAATTATACTGATTTATCAAGATATTTTTCCCCTGGGGACTTATGAAAATCTTTGGCAAGTGCTTTAAGTATTCCCCAAAGATCTCCTGTTTGCTTAAGACCAGTATGCTCCTTTCTACTCTAGTTTAAAAGAATGTTGATAATTAAGAAGTGGTCCAGGTTCAGATCACCAGTTCAGGACATGGAAGAACTTTAATAAGCATTAAAACTTGATCTTGTTTGATGTCCCTCCACAATGGCTTAAAGGTTTCGCTGAACCTGCTTTTCCATCACAGACAGAATTAAGAAGAGCACAGAATCTGGCTACAACCCTGTTCTTGACTCCTACTCCTACCCAGACATCTGGACTCCAAATTTCTTATTAGAGAGTCTCCAAGTTTGATTTTCTGTATCAGACATAACTATATTTTTGTAGGCAGCATAGTTCAGTTCAAATTGTACTTTATTGCCATTCATATAACCATAGCGTGAAAGTAGGCCAATTACAGCTTATTGAATTCTTAAATGATACAGAAAATGAAGTGATCAAAACAGTGTTTGGGGTCATTGTTAAACTCACGGACTAGAAATGCTGCTCCATATTATTGAACTTCTCCGTAGGAAAGTATTGCTGCACACACAGAAAGACAACATGAGAACATAGAATTAGAGTGCAGACAATTAAGCACACCTAGTGGTAATAAATTTGCTCTCAAGTAGCTCTAAGTAGCTTTTCTTCCTCTACTTCCATTAATAGTTGATTTTCTGGTCAGGTGCACTATTGACCGATTTGCACTGAAGCCATTTCTTCCTCATTAGCTTTCCAAACTTTTCTTTGCCTCAATTTTCCTCAGATACAAAAGCCTCACAAGTTATAGAAGGCTTGTTGCTTAGCAACAATCTCATTCCTGTAACTGTAATGGTTTAGCACACAATGTCACCTTTTTTGGGGGGCGAGAAGTGCAATGTTTCCCTATTTCCAGTGTTTATTACATTTAATGACCAAAGTAAGATGTTTAGTTATTATTAATTATATCTTTCCTACATGAATGTTTCAGTTTTTCTAATTGTACATAGCTATTTTGGGACAAAATAATGTCTTCTACATCTCCTTTTAAATATATCCAGAAAGTTATTCCCATTTATAAAAAAACTACAAGAAAAATGCTTGTTCTTTTTTATTCTCAAAAACTCTTTTCACTCTTGAAAAGAGAAATTTTGGCACTTTTTGTAGCAATAATAGCTATCTGGTATTATGTTCTCACAGATTGGAGAGTATAGTTTATAGATAAACAAATTTCCTCTAGTAAAGTCCTATAACAATAGAAAGTTACTTTTTGTAAATTTTCTATTTTCCACCCACATTTATATACCACTTATGCCATTTGTATGTGCTTGATGCAAGGTACTTTATCTTTTGTAAAATATTGGAATATAACTTAAGGGTATACATAAACAAAACTGTGCATAAAAAATATATTTTAATATATTTTTATACAAAATCAAACATACACAGGAGTGGGTTGTTGAATAAGACAAAAATAGATGGAAATAACATATAGCTGCCTTAAATAAATTAAACATTCTAGATTAGAAAATGTTGTACCTATCCATGGCAATAGACCAAAGTAGTCCAGTCTCTTCCCATATGGTAAAATAAATGTCAAGGACCTTAAATTTGCAAAATTAGATTGATACCGATTTAACATTATGAACCTCAACACAATTGACTGGAATGTAGAACAATTTATAAACTGTTTGTTTGTTTTTAATGGGGGGAGGACAGAAATTTGATACATAATTTAGGAGGTAATCAATCATGAAAATATACTAAGAGTCCTTTGTGTGTATTTGGTGGGTGATTTCCATATGTGGAAATCTGGATTCCCCTAATGTGTTTTTAACATTTTTCTCCCTTTGTCAGTCCATTTACAGTTATTTATTATTTTTACGTACTACAGTAACCAGGTGGTAGAGGTTGTACATACTTGCACGCTGAGGCCACTCGTGTCGCATGACTTCCCCGGTATGTTGAGGGAGGTAATTCACTTGAATCAGTCCTCAGAGCTGATGGGGGAGTGAGGCATAACCATTCTAACCATCCTTTTATTATTTATTCAACTTAGTGGCATATTGGAAAAGAAAGGGGACAGAGTATGTTTTCCACAGTAATGTTTAACTGGAGTCTCATAGACTTATTTTGGATATGAGGACTAGATTTTCTCATCAACATCAAAAAGCCATTTATATTGAGATATGAAGTTTAATCACATTTACTTTTTTTTTTTTTTTAACAGTCTGTTACTAGGTGACGGAAGGAATATAGGGTTGTGTGTGTGGGAAGGAAATCGCTGTTGTCAGTTGCCTTCCTTGTTGTTTTGAGGAAATTCATTTGAATCATACCACAGAATGGACTGACAACAAGCATGGTGCAGCTGATAACACGAATGCCCCTCACCAAGATTTGGGGCATTTGATACAACAGGTGTGTTTTTTATACCATGTATTTGTTTATTAGGGATTCTGTGAACAAAGTGGCACAAACTGGGTGACTTAAAATGTAGGAACTTTTCTTCAGTTCCAGAGCCTGGAAGTCCAAAATGAAGGTGTCAGTTCGGTGGTGTGCTCTCCAAAGTCTTAGAGGAGGACCCCTCCCTGTCTCTTTTTGATTCTAGTAACCCCAAATATTCCTTGGCTGATAATAGCGTAACTCTAATCTCTGCCTCCATGGATGGAGATGTAACCATCTCATCATAATGATGAGGGTCATATTAAATCAGTTTACCCTACTCTAGCGTGACTTCCTCTTAAGTAATTAAATCTGCAAAGACCCTGTTACCAAATAAAGTCATTCTGAGGTGTTGGGGGTTAAGATGTCATTGGAGGACACAGTTCAACCTATAACACCATTTGCATCACTATAACAGATGGTGATGGTCACAGACCTGAAAGAGTCCTAGGCCAGAAAGCTTTGACCAAGGATCTTGGAACACCCTCCAAGAAATGGAGGATTCAATATTCAATTAAACTACTACATTTTTATTAAAAGAAGAAAAAGAAGGTTTTGTCACAAGTAGAAACATCATTTTTAAAGTTAGGAGGTGAGTACATGAGAACTCACTGTATTTTTCTTTCTTATTGGACATATTTGAAAATTATAATAAAAAAAATAGACTTAAAAGAATAAAGTATGGCATATGCCTCTGAAGAGAGGAAGAAAAAAGCTATTGGTCATGTTTTTTTCCTAAAATTGACAATAATTTCTTAATATCAGAAAATGTTTAGTTAAGGATCAAATATCATTATTTTTTAAACTGAGGTGTACAGTGTATTCCATGTTGATGAAAACGTGCTACTGCATAACTACCACAACTGTCAAGATATAGACCAGTCTCATCAGCCCCTAGATTGCCTTATGCTGCCCCTTTGTGGTGCACTTCTCATGTGCCACACCTCGGGGCCCCGGAATAGCAAGCAGCAGAAACCTGTATCTGCACCTAGACAACAATTATACCAGGAGAAACTCTGTGATTTAACTACTTCCAGACTCTGGAGTCTTTTGAATGCTTTCAACTGGAGCAGAAGGCTTGGACAGTAAATTGCAGTGAATTTTGTCAATTTCAGCTCTTAGCACAGTAGCAGCAACCCAGCCCATCCTGCTGCTCTTCACCTGTGTACCTACTCCTGGAGCAGTTTTCACACAGGTTGAGAAAAGCAGGGTAGACAAAGAGGACCCAGCTTTCCAGTATCAGAGAGCAGTGTTCAAATTGCTTATTGTGGCTTTAATCACAAAAAATGCAGGTGAGGAGACCTCAAGCCACTGTGTTTGCACTTTGCCCTATTTTTGTAATAGGGCCTTCCTGTAGCTGAGATACTTCCTGGGGATTTAAAGCGCTGGTGTCTTTTCTCCCCATTTTTTCTTTCTTTTTTTTTTTCCTCCTGGGAGCTGGATTGAAGATTATGATATTCAAAAGCAACCACATGAATGTGGGAAATTAGAAGTTATTATGCATGCTCGGGACAAGTTGCAACTCAGAAAAGATCTGAAAATACCACTGTAAGGGATGCTCTAAGGAAGAATCCAGTCTCTTAAGTTTTTTCAGCTTCTAGAGACTGCTTGCATTTCCTGACTGATGGTGCCATCCGCCATCTTCAAAGCTAACAACTACCTATCTTTAAGTCTTTGGCTCTCTTATTGACTCTCCTACTTTCCTTTTTCATTTTTAAGGACTTTGTGATTATATTGGCCCACCCAGATAATCGAGGATAATCTCCCAACCTCAATATGAGCTGATTAGCAATCTCAATTCTATGCAACTCTAATTTCCCCTCCTCACAGAACATTACCTGTTCACAGGTTCTGGGGACTAGGATATGAAGTCCTTTTTTACTTTTTAAAGGGAGGGAACATTTTTCTGCCTTCCATACTGAAAAAAACAGGGAAATAGATTTTCTCCTAGAGCCTCCAGAAAGAACTGCAGCCCTGCTAAAATCTTGCTTTTAGCCTGATGAGACATGCATCGGACTTCCAACCTATATAACTATAAGATAATAAGTTCGTATTTAAACTACTAAGCTTGTGACAGCTTTTTTTTTTTTTAAGATTTTTTGTTTATTTATTTGACAGAGAGAAACACAGCCAGAGAGGGAACACAAGCAGGGGGAGTGAGAGAGGGAGAAGCAGGCTTCCCGCTGAGGGACTCGATCCCGGGTCTCCAGGACCATGACCTGAGCCGAAGGCAGTTGCTTAACCAACTGAGCCACCCAGGCGCCCCTGTGACAACTTTTTATATCAGAAATAGAAAGTTAATATAGACACTTATGGAGGGTAGAATTAATTCAATGATGTACACCTGGAGGTGTGAATACTTTTATAAGACAAATTATTTAAAAAAATAAAAAAAATAATAACCAGTAAGTTTTCTCTTATAATTATAAGAAAATTTTCAGGGTTTTATCTTAGAACAAATTGACAAAAACATAATAGAAGATTCTTGAAAAGAAAAAAAATGACAAAGATCTTGCCTGAGTCACTGCAGGATGTTGGGAAATTTAAATTAGAATTTAGGAAATTTGGTTAAGGAATATAATTTTTGCACTAATAAAAGAAATCTCTGACTCATATACTAACTGGACTATTAGTGCTGTCTTGTCATAGAACTTTCAATGTCCTCTTATTCAGAGAGTTTTTAGAAAACTTCAATTTATTCATTTAAAAAATTTGTTCTCTATTATCAGGTTATACATTCTTCTTTATAAAATATTGGCAACAGATCATTATAGTTGTTAATATCTTTATTATAACATAGACAGTTGTGGAATTTAACTGAATATCTCATGATCATTTAATCTCTTACATTTCAATTTCTTTATCTATAAATGGAAATAAGATCTTTTATTTTCTAGCTCTAGTGTTCTTTGCATGTGGGAATGAGTTTTACACTTTGTATTTATTCATTGGCATACAGACTAATTTATATGTTCCTGATGAATATACTCAATTTGTAGATCTCACTTGGAAGATTGTTCTTGAAAATGGTCATTAGTATAGCAAACACAGTAATAAATTATATCCTGTATGTCAACCCTAAGCAGAGCTATTAGGGTGAACAAAACCAGACCAATTTATCTCCATGTAGACACAATCTACTTTCTTATTTATAGTCTTTATTTCTGGAACCCTTTTAAATTTTCAATAAAGGGTTCCAGATCATCAGATTAGTCTAATTTAGAGAAACTGGATATTCAACTCAGATAATGGGATTATAGGCCCAGTTTTCCTCTTTTTCTCACCCTATTTTCTGAGTAAAGATAATTCTTCTTTGTTTACTAGTATAAATGTTGTAATTTTATTACAGTAGGGAATTTGTTAGACCCATGCACATTTCTCATGTTCAGCATGCTTTTACTGAATGCTATTTCGTAGCTATAAATGCTGTCTTTTTTTGTACTTCTGTTAAGTTAAAATATTCATATGTGAGGAACAAATGTAGATAAGTAACACAAGAAAAAAAATTAGAGTCACAGGAATGGAAAATTTATGTTTTATTTTCAAAGAAGAGGATACACAAATGATTGCCTAACCATTAGGCCTAATTAGGACCCTTGGAGATTTAGGCTGAATAACTTATGCACTCATATTTCCAGGAATAAATGAATGGATAAGTAGATAAATTGATAGAAAAATAAGTGATTGGATGAATCATGTTTATTGATTTACTGAGTCATTGCCAATCAAATATGCATTTATTTTCTAAATTCCACAGTAGAGGAACACCTGGGTGGCTCAGTTGGTTAAGCATCTGCCTTCTGCTCAGGGCATGATCTCGGAGACCCGAATCATGATCCTAGGGTTCTGGGACTGAGCCCCAGGTTGGGCTCCCTGGTCAATTGGGGAGCCCCCTTACCCCTCTCATTTGTGCTTTCTCTGCCTCTCTTTCTCTGTCAAATAAATAAATAAATCTTAAAAAAATAAAAATAAAATAAATTCCACCTTAGAGGCTCACACTAAAAAAAAATGGTGTAATGACATATACCGGTCTATTCCTAGTATAAGGATTTTATAAGATTTCAAAATTGATTGTCTCATATTTGCTATAGCTAGATAGTTTACATATTTCATCTAGAAAACATTTATTTTGAGGTAAGTAGATCAGTAATTTTTATTTACTTTATCTTACTACCTGTTTACTTCCTGTGGATATACAAGGCATATAGAAGTAGTTATAAACTTATAAAGTCTGGGAGTTTATTAATAGTGTAGATCATAGTTATCCTGCCAGCATGCTTTGGAGCAATAAGAATTCTTCTGGTAATTTGTTTGGCTAAAAATATATAGCTCAAAAATCATACTGCTGATGTATTGAACTTTTCATTGACACTTTAAAAATAAATACAGAAGGGGCGTCTGGGTGGCTCAGTTGGTTAAGCGACTGCTTTCGGTTCAGGGCATGATCTCGGAGACCCGGGATCGAGTCCCACATCGGGCTCCCTGCTCAGCGGGAAGCCTGCTTCTCCCTCTCTCACTCCCCCTGCTTGTGTTCCCTCTCTGTCAAATAAATAAAATCTTTTTACAAAAAAAATAAATAAATACAGACATGGAAATTATGAAAATTTCAAAGTAGATCCATTAAAATTCTTTCAGAAGTCATTAAGGTATTTCCTCATTGAACATCTATAATAATTGTGAATTATGGATCAGAATAATAACCAAATTCTCATTATGCATACAAGACTTTTTCCTTCAGGGTTGGAGAATTTGATGTTTGCACCCAGAAACTTACTCTCTAATGAAATGTGCAAACCTAACCCACAAAAGTTCAGTGAAGAAGAATGTAATTATGTGACCTATGTATGTTTTTTTTAAAATATTAAATCATAAGAATCTGATGGATTTTAGGAAAGCAATGGGACTTTGACTCTTGAAAGTGGGAAAGTATCAGGCAAGATAAATTATAAAAGCAAGTAAAGTCTCAAAAGCAAAAATAGGTAAGAATATGGCGAACTGTGTAGGCATAGGGTAATTTAGAGATCTGTTTCATTAAAGGGAATAATATGTTTTGAAAGTTAATGCAAAATAAATTTGGGTTGCTTTATGAAGGGTTCTGAAAGTGAGAAAACAACACATTTTTGTAGTGTTTGGGATGCACTGTTTCATCGAATGACCTGACTTTAGAAAAGGCAAATATAACATTAACATATGACATGAATATTATATATTACTCTATCAATATTAACTAACGATTAAATATTTATTGTTATTACATGCTAATATGTAATGACAATAAATAGAACTTTATTTTTCCACAACTTGAAATTTGAATGTTATCAAATTTTTATTCCTTACTTATGGTTGAAATAATTATGGATACTTGAAGTTTTCCATTTGGTTTCTGTGTTATTAGCAGTCTTACTTTTGGATAGCCTCATATTTGGGAATCTGCTTTGGTGATTTGTGAAGGCATGTTGTGTGCATGTCGTGTGTGTGTTTTGGATGGTATTTTGATATTTGATGTTTGGATAGTTCCTTAGGATATGTGATGAATTCATTAGTAGAAACCTTCCTCTAGTTATGAAGTCCTCTAGAGAGGGATAGTTTATGATGCTTTTGGTTAGTTGATCATATAATTGGTGAAAGTACTTGGTCTCTTCCAATGCAGGCCACTCTTTCTCTGTTCTGCTACTATACATATTCTGGGAGTGGCCTCTAAGTCTTAGGTTTTTAGTCTAGGTACCAATTGCTACATCTTCCATAGCCTGAAAGAGATTCCAAACTCTCCTATTGATTCTCCTATGATATCATTCAATTTGCCTGCAAGTAGTTGGAGCAGATACTATGCTCCATCAACAATACAGCTAAAAATTCTTTTTAAAAAATATTTTATTTATTTGTTGAAGAGGGAAAGAAAGAGAGCACCAGTGGTGGTGGAGGGGCAGGGGCGGGGGCAGGCAGACAGAGAGGAAGAAACAGGCTTCATCCCAGGACCCTGGAATCAAGACCTGAGCTGAAGGCAGATGCTTAACATACGGAACCACCCAGGCATCCCTAGGTAAGAATTCTAATGACAGAATTTCTGTATCTTTAACACCTTCAAGTCATTTCTTAAATATTCACCGAATAGAGCTAAGCTAATGCTACCTTCATTGCCTTTTGGTATATTCTGTGAAAACACTTCTCAAACAATATTGGAATATATACTACATGACTTTTTATTTTGTTTTTATAATTTGGGGATTCAGGCAAGATTGTCATATTTTGCATATTCTATTTTAATCTACAGTTACACTAGCAGGAAACAGGCACTGATTTTGGAGCAGATTAAAGATAGACAACTTAGTGATAATATTTATTATCTATCAAAAGAGAAAATTATTATCTCTTATTCTTGAACAGTTCCTCAGTTTTTCTATTTAATGATCTTTACATTTTGTGCAAATTTAGAGTATATTTGTAGAATTTCTCTAAATTTGGAGTTGCCTGATAGTCCCTCATGATTAAATTCTGATCATGAATTCTTGGCAGAGCATCACAAAGTGATTTTGTGTTCTATGTATCATATAAGGGGCACATGATTTCTCATATTTCTGGTGATGTTAACTTGTCATTTGCTGATGGACTTGTCTGTTGGATTTCTCCACAAAATAGTTACTATTTTTACTTCATTAAATTAAGTATTATGTGGGGATATATGTTGAAAAACAAATATTTTTGGGACACCTGGGTGGCTCAGTAGGTTAAGCATCTGCCTTTAGCTCAGGTCATGATCTCAAGGTCCTGGGATGAGCTCCACATCAGACTCCTTGCTCAGCAGGAAGCCTGTCACTCCCCCTGCTGTGATCTCTTTCTCTAACAAATAAATAAATAAAATTTTTAAAAAAAAAATAATAGAAATATCTTTTATCCAGCTTTATCCCATTCATTTAAAATTCATTGATTCTTAGTCTCTGAATTATTATTCTGATGGTTGCTAAATGATGAATTTCTAATTTCATCATTTTTTTAAGATTTTATTTATTTATTTGACAGAGAGAAACACAGCGAGAGAGGGAACACAGCAAGGGGAGAGAGAGAGGGAGAAGCAGGCTTCCCGCTGAGCAGGAAGCCCGATGCGGGGCTCAATCCCGAGTCTCCAGGATCATGACATAAACCAAAGGCAGTCGCTTAACCAACTGCGCCACCCAAGCGCCCCTAATTTCATTATTTTTAATATATTTAACTTCTGACATTCTTCAATGAGTATCAAGTTTCCATTCTTTCCTGTGTATTTATTCACTTATTTGTAATTTGATTTTTATGAACTCTAAGTTTGTTTGATGGGATGTCAAATTGTCACGGATTTGTCTAGTAGGAGAAACTTGAAGCTGGCTCCTTTAATTTTTTAGCATATCTTTATCATTATTTGAACACATTTTTAATTTTTGCCATAATGTATTTATAGGGCGCTTTTGTACTTCCACTTTCTCAGCCCTAGAATTGGTCATTTCTCCATGGAGGTCTGTTCTTTCAATAAGAAAAAATTACTGGGAACTGGGAACTAGCAGTGCTCAAGTTTACTAGGTGCCATTGCTTAAAGAAATTTTCAGTTAAATAGAAAAGAGAAAATAAATATATAGCTTATATTTGTGTATTTAGGTAATTCTCAATCACTCTTAATCCATCTATTCATCTATCTTCTCCCTATGTCTTCAGAATAAAATACAAGTCTGTATGTAGAGCAGATTCTTCTTAAAATCCACAATAATATGTCATAAAATATCATAAAAATAATAAAAAATACATGTAAAAAAAGAGCATTGGTATATTTAAACAAAGAATTTCTGCAATGTGTTCTCACCATTCATAGTAAAAATGCTCTATAAAGCCTCTGTAAGCACTGAATTGATAAACACTGAAATATAGGCTTAGGTTTGTAAAAACCTCTGGTCACATTTTCATCACCTGATCAAGATGTAACCTTGCTTTATGTGTGTTTCTCATTAAAGCCACTTTTTAAAAAAATAGACTCTTGATTCATTAACATTGAAATCATAGCCAATAACTGTAACATATGTATTTTTTCCCATAAAGCATACCACAGCCTTTTTGCCCTTTTTCCCCTTGAGAACATTAGCCAGTACATTAGCGATACACTTGGGAGTCCTAAACAGCAAATTCACAAATAAAAGCGCAGGAATACGGAAAAAAAAAAAGTGACACTAAATACACTGTGTAAAGAACATTTGTTTATAAGATAAAGACTGAAATAAGAAGGCAGAGCACTACCTTAGTGACCTTACCTGGAAACATGCATGACTAGGCAACTCAAATTTTTTGCATTTGTGTCTGTGAGTGACTGAGAAAACACTATGAACATTGATTTTTGAGTAACAAATAAATTTTAACAAGTAGGAAAATTCTCAGATATGGAATCTGCAAATAATAAAGTCCAACTCTGTATATTTATAGATAAGTTTTGATAGACTTTTTATTTGCTGGTTATAGTGATATTGTTGCAGGTAAGAGGCATGGATTAAAAAAAAGAATCATTACCCTATAGGAGCACGTAAATTAACAGAATAAGCAACTGTGATGGTTAGTTTTATGTGTGAACTTGGCTGGGCTATAGTGCCCAGATGTTTTGGTCATCACCAGCCTGGATGTTGCTGTGAGGTATTTTTATATATAATCAACATTTAAATCAGTCGACTCTGAGTAAGACAAATTACCTTTTCAAAAGTGTGTGGGCCTCATCCAAACTATTGAAGGCCTTAAGAGAGAAGACTAACGTTCTCAGAAGAAAAAATTTTGCCTGTAGACTGACTGCCTTCTGACTTGAACTTGAATATCAGCCCTTTCTTGGGTCTCCAGCCAACAGGAATGCCTTGAATATTGCTAGCCTCCAGAATCTTGGGAGCTTATTTTTTAAAATGTCTCTCTCTCTTCATAAACATGCACATATCATTACCTAATATCAGGTAATCAAAAACTTTGTACACTTAAAGGATTTGTGATCTCTACAATTGCACAACATAAATTATTCTCCATTGACCATGCTTTCTTGGGATAGGGTTTCTAGAAGTATATTTTCATTACGTCCTGTGAGGACCATTATGCATGGATGTTGAAATTATGGCCTTTTGCTTAGAAAAGTCCAAGAAATAAAAAAAAATGTTAATAGCATGCAATTCTTTATTGTGACTTGTTCAACTATGGTGTAATTGTGGGACACAACCTTCGATTTAACAAAGCATATATATCAAAGATACCAATTTGTATTGATGCTGCTTTCTTGTAGTAGGGTGGCCTATTCAATAATTTATAGTCCTTGAATTGATATCTTTGTGTCTAAAATTGCCACCACTTACTAGTGAGCTCTTAAACTCTATTGATCTACTTTAATGCAGAATTTGCCTTCCTGCTCTGATTTATAGTACAACAATGGATGATAGGAGCTCACTTGTAAGTGAAGGTGATCATCTACATGAGAAAACTATACCCTAGCTATTAACCACGAGCAGGTATGGAGTTAAAATCCTGAATTTTTTATTTTATTTTATTTATTTTTTTCCTGAAATTTGTTTTAATCATCTGTCTGGAAGGAAGGAATAGCATCAATTGACACAAAATGCATAGCTAAGAATATGTATCTAATAAACATCAGCTATTTGTTGAAAGAATTAATTCATGACCAAATGGTAAACTACTATAAAAATGCAAGCTCTGAAAAAATATAAGAAATAATGGCAAATTTTTTATGTCCAAAAGTTCATGATTTGCATAGTATAAACTCATACTGACAACAAAGAAGCAATTAAGGTTATCTAAGAATGTGGGAAAGCCTGAACTATTGAGTTCAAACTATGCCTGGACCAGACATGGTGGTTCTCAACTGAATTTAGGGAAGATAATTGACTTGGGAAGCAAAATAGGAAATACGTTTTGACAGAATTACATAGTGTGAATTATAGTGTACAAAAAATAACATCACAAATTTTAAATGCATTAAAAGAAGAATATATAGAACCTTCTAAAAGAAAGATTTTAGTAAAAAAAGCTTAGAAGCTGAATTTAATTCATGTTCTTTCTCTTTTCTCAAATGGAAATTATGAAATAATGAAAGGGAAAATGTGAGTTTTAATCAAACAATGTCATGAGTCTACACACACAAACCCCCTTAGAGTTCTGTCTGTGGCTTTGTTTATCACAAACACTTGAAATTCATCTTAATTCAGTCTGGTTTAGGAAACCCCAAACCCCCATGAGAAAACTGATTTCAAATCCATATTTTAATAAACTGGATGTGGTATCTTAGTGCTTGAAGTACAGTAAACTTGGTCCTATTCCAAT
The DNA here is from genome assembly GCA_004023965.1 of Spilogale gracilis. NCBI lineage: Eukaryota > Metazoa > Chordata > Mammalia > Carnivora > Mephitidae > Spilogale > Spilogale gracilis. The sequence continues at coordinate 35,874 of PITA01015204.1, forward strand.
TTCTAGGGAGTAGAAATACAGTTTTTCTCCATTTCAATATGTTCCTTCATAATTTTTATCAGAATGTTGGCTTGCCTACTTTCTCTGATAGTAAGAGACAGTGGATATCCCCATATGAATAAACAAACTGCGTCTCCCTCAAAGATGTTGAAATGTTAACCTCTTGACTTTATTGGAAATACAGTTTTGCAAGTGAACAAGTTAGGATAACATTGTTAGGGGACCTTAAACATATATCCACAGGAAAATTTGGACACAGAAATGGAAATACATAGGGCAACATGATATAAAGATAAGAAAATGCTATCTACAATCCATAGATCACCTGAAGGAGTCAGAAACTGGGAGAAAAGCATGGGACAGATTTCTTTCACATCCCCCAGAAGGAGCCAATCCTGCTTACACCTTGATATATTTAATACATATTCGTGTATATGTATATTTAAAATATATTCATGTATATGTAATGAAATAAAATATCTTAATGGTAAATATAATGGTTTTAAAAGTATAGTTGCTGGGTTATCCTGAACAACAGTCTTTTGTCTATATTCTGTACATATTAGCACATGATTTAATATGACTTATGGAAAGGATGTCAAGAATTTTGGAGAAAGTATTTTTCTATTTAAGATAAAATCCGGAAGATTCAGGTCAATGTCCTGTGAAAGTTTGAGATCTATTTAAATTTATGAAATCTGCTTATATCATTCTATTTCTGAGCAAGTTTCCAGATAAAGATTTTTTTTAAATAAGCATTTTGTTAACATATCTTCATCTGTTGTTTTCACTGAATTCCTTTCTCAGCTCTTACATAATATAAATCTGCATATGAACCTCTATTTTTCTCAGTAGTTATTTTTGGGACTGTGGTCAATTTTTCTTTGTATAAAATGAGTCAAACTTTTGTTCATTATCTGCTCTATGATTCATATATTGCTCCTTCCCCTCAGGATTCCAGAAATATCTTTTAAATTTCTGCTTATTATTTTAAAATATTATTTAGTATTTTATTTTTTAGCAATTAAAATAATTTTACATTTTTCATGTATTGTTTTCCCTTTGTAAAAATGCCAAACATCATCTTTCCTCAGCATAATTTTTAATTAATGTATTCCCTGTAGTATGTGATACTTTCATTTTATTAATTTTTACTTCTAATTTTTACTTCCTTAAATTTACATTTAATTCTCTCTGGATGTTTTTCATGAACGCACTGACAAATGTTTGGTAGTTATTTGATGCTTTGGCAGCAACTGTAACAGTAGTTAAAAGGTAGCAAGGGTGGTGGATTGAATAAGGGTCTTCGAAGATATCCAGATGCTAATCCCTAGAACCTGTGAATGCTATGGCAAAACTGACTTTACAGGTATGAAGGTAAAGATTTTAAGATGGGGAGATGATCTTACATTATTGACGTGAACCTTGAATGCAGTCACAGTGTTCTTATAAAAAGGAGACAGAGGCAGATTTGACCACAAACAGAAGATGAGAAAATAACACAATGTTGCTCCAGGCTTTGAACACAGAGAAAGGAGCCATGAGCCAAGGAATGCAACTCTAGGGGGCAGAGCTGGCAAAGAACAGAGTAGAGTGTCTGAAGGAAGCATGGCCTTGCTAACACTTTGATTTGGGCTTATTGAGACCATTTTCTGACTTCTGGCTTCCAGAACTGTAAAATAATAAATCTGTGTTTATTTGAAACACTAAATGTGGTTGTTTTAAGCTACATCTGTAATAATTTGTTATACATCAAAGAAAACTAATACAGCAAGCCCCTTTGGGAGGTCACCTTAACTACTTAGGAAGAATATGGAGTCTCCCTGAACATCAGACCTTTCTACTCTGTGGGTTAATTTGTATCCAGAAAAGAGATGGCGCATGAGATGAGACCTGTGAATTGAAGGGTAGGGATGAGTGAAGAGAACTGAGGAACAATCATTACTTGAAGTTGTAAGGGATTGTCCTTACAGCCTTCCCCACTCTGAATCCTCTATGAAAGAGCTTTTATTAGTTCTCAGAAGAGTTCTTTTTAAGTCACGGATTTGGGTGGCCCAGGAGTGTCACTTGGATGTTTTAGTGACAAAATATAACACAGAATAAAGGAGAAACTTACTCTATCACGTTGGTCATTAGAAATGAGCACAATTTTTAAAACCAATAAAGAGTAACAGTGAAAAAAAGATTCCCTCCGTAATCATAAGAAATCTGTAGTTTGAGGGCACCTGGATGGCGCACTTGTTTAAGTTTCCAAATCTTGATTTCAGCTCAGGTCGTGATCTCAAAGCCCTGAGATTGAGCCCTGCATTGGTCCCCGTGCTCAGTGGGGAGTATGCTTGAGATTCTCTGAGCAGGGAGCCCTCCTCCCACCCCTTGCTCTCTCTCAAATAAATAAATTCTTAAAAAATAAAAAAAAATCTGCAGTTTTTGCATTTCAGAAGATTGACCATTGCTTCTAAATCCTTATTATGATGGTTTGCTCTATTCATGGTAACAGTGAAGCACTGCCCCTAAGTGGATTTCCAAGCAGCAAGCATCACGGATAGCACCGGAGCCAAGGAATCTGGGAGGTCTGTTCATGAACTCAAGTGAATCAAACATAAGAACTGCAAATAATACGTGGATGAGATTTTAAAGAAAATGTGAAAGTCCTAGTCATCAAAAAGGGGTAAGAACATGTTACTGGGACACAATCTAGAGCTACCTGACCCCTCTTTCTAGACTTAAAACCAAGTATTTGAATCTAAGAAACTTTTAGTTGTTGTCTAGAGTCACAAGGGCTCCTTTCTTAAAAGTTGCATGGTGGGGCACAATGGTGTTTTTCAGTCAGTTCCAGACACTGGTCAAATAATTGCCAAGGCAAACAATACATTTTCAATATGTGAAAGCATTTGGCGCTCCAAAATTCCGATGAAGTACGACTAAATTTAAGGAGGATTTAATGAGGAATTATTCACATCCAAAGGAATATTCCAACAAAATATGTTTAGTGCTTGCCAAAAGAAGTACTCTCTGTGTCCTCTCCTGTCTTTTCAAACTCTTCCTTAACTGAAGTTCTCCAACTTTTTTTAGGCAGGTAACAACGGCCCACATTGGGAAGTAACTCTGAGTATGGAAAGAGCACACAAAATCTATAGGCAGCTCATTAGGATTTGTGTTCTGGCTTCCAGAGAATAACTTTTTTAAGAATATTTTATTTATTTTTTTGATGGAAACGCAGTAGGAGACAGAACACAAGCAGGGGGAGTGAGAGAGGAAGAAGCAGGCTTCCCGCTGAGCAGGGAGCCCGATATGGGGCTTGATCTCCGGACTCCAGGATCATGACCTGAGCTGAAGGCAGACACTTAACAACCGAGCCACCCAGGTGCCACTAGAGAATAATTTTTAAAGATAAAATTATAACCTTTATACAATGGTCACAGTCAAGGCTTTTATTTAACAAATTAATTAATGAAGGAACCAATAAGGTGCTACATGAGTTCAAAGGAATATCTGAAGAGCAAAACACAGATAGAGACACAAATGGACAATCAGAAATGACAAACCAAATTTGCCAAAAGATGCAAAATATTATCTAGAGGGCTATAAAATATAATGTTTGAAATCACCTTTTCCTGTAGAAAATAGTTGTACCTCTGCCCGAAATTTGGATTTCTGTGGGCAGGAAAAAAAAGACCCACTTGCTTTATCATCAATTTTTTTTTTTAATAGAGTTATAGTCAAAGAAAATGAAAGTTGCAGATCCCATAGAATTAGTCCCCAAAGCATAATAAAGCCCAAGACACCATTGAAGGGACCCCCAGCAACCTTGTGCCCATTTTAAAGACCTTCACATTTTCTTCTGTCATGTCTATTACATACTAATTATGTAAACATTGTCTAGTCATTACAACTCTTTGAAACTCAAGCTCTTGTACAGTAAGAATGAAATGATTTCCAGATCACAGAATTATAAGGTAGAATGAATATTGTTTGTAAAAATCATGTTTTGTGTAGAATCACCATATGAAGTAAATTGAGTGTTTATAAATATTCTATATTTAAGTAACAATTGATTGAACAACTTTATATACCTTTGTGTAGAAATGCTTGTAAGTCCACTTTCCAAAAATTCCTTTTCAGTACTAAAGAGTCTATTAGTACAGTTTCTAAAAGTTATCACATTAACCTAACATAAAATTCATAGATAACTTTTTAAAAATAGAATAGTTTTTATTTTGGGCTCCTGAGTGGCTCAGTCAGTTAAGCATCTGCCTTCAGCTCAGATCCTGATCTTAGTGTGCTGGGATTGAGCCCCACACTGGGCTCCCTGCTCAGTGGAGAACCTGCTTCTCCCTCTTTCTCTGCCTGCTCTTCTGCTCCTTGTGTTGTCCCTTCCCATCAAATAAATAAAAATCTTTTAAAAGAGTAGTTTTTATTTTAACAAATGTGTTATAATTTATATCTTAGATGAATTTATACCATATACTAATTACCATACAGATTGATACTGAAATATTCTCTAAAGATTTTACTTTTTGGAAACTAACTCACTTAACAAATGCATTAGGGATTAATCAGATACTTTTTTAGGCAATAAAAAAATATGCTCTCAAAAGGGTTACTGTTTAGAAAGGGAAGGCATAGAAAACAAAGTATCAATTAAGTGAATTATTTATATACTGAAGTTTGCTTAAGGAACTAGGATTTGTTTTAAAAGTTCATGAAGGAACTATTTCAGGAAAATATCTCTGAATATTTAACATATCCACTGAGAAGACTAATAAAAAGTATAACTCCTTCAGAAGTAGATGAAACACTTTTGTGGAGTGGAAATAAAAAGTGTAAAATATTTTGGAATAAGAGCTTGATATATTAAGGAATATGAAAGTAAGTAAAGAAAAAAAGTCAAGTGACCCAAATTTGATGAAGAAAGATGAGTGAAAACAGATGAAGTCACAGAGGTAGTATGAGCAAAAACATGCAAAACTTTCAAGATTTTAATAAGACCTTTGTATTTTATCCTAGATGCAATGGAAACCCCATTTCATCAAAAATACTGAAGATTTTTAAGTAGTAAAAAAAAATAAAATAAAATAAAGATTTTTAAATCGTGGTGTGACTTAACCTTTGTTTAAGACTTGGATATAAACAAACAAACAACACTAAGTTGGGGCTAGCGTGAGGTAAATGGATTGGCAGTAGTGCTTGATTCAGGTTGTTATCAGGGATCAATTTACAAGTCGTTGTACGAACAATCTAGATATTTAGTAATAGTGTCTGAACCAGGATATTGAAGTAGAAATAAATGGTTGAATTTGAGACACACTTTAAAGGTAGAAAAGATGGGGCGCCTGGGTGGCTCAGAGGGTTGGGCCTCTGCCTTTGGCTCAGGTCATTATCTTAGGGTCTTGGGATCGAGCCCCATGTTGGACTCTCTACTCAGCAGGGAACCTGCTTCCCCCTCTGTCTCTGCCTGCCTCTATGCCTACTTGTGATTTGTCAAATAAATAAAATATTTAAAGGTAGAAAAGAAATTATTTCTTCATGGACTAGATGGGGAGAAATGAGAAAAAAGGGCCAAGAATAAAGTTTTAGCTTTCTTGACAGACATGACAAAAAAACTAAGTACCATTTACTGACATAGGGGTGAGTGAAGGTGATACCAGGGAATCTGTATGTGTGTTATGTATGAAATAGCAAATCAACTTGGGAATTGTAAAACTTGAAATTGGAAGATATCCAAATGAGGTCAAAGTGAGGAAATAAGGCATCAGAATACTGATGCTTACGCATAAGGAAGATATATATACTTGGCAGTTAGTACTCAGGAATGGCTCATCAGTAAAGATAAGGAAAAAAAGAATATGCGGAACAAGTCCTGGGGTGCTCACTTTTTAAAGATCTATAATAATAGAGCATATTTGAATGTTAAGGGAACTATTTAAAAAGAGAAGACTGCTTGAGGATGGAGGAAAGGGGAGATTGCCAAAGGAAGATACATTTTTAAATGTTTTATTATGGACATTTATATATAAACAAAAGTAGAAAGAGTAATGTAATACATTCCCATGTGTCTCTAACCTGGTTTCAAGTTTTCAACATATGGCTAATCTTATTTCATCTATACTTCCTGTGATTCCATCCCCCTCCCAGATCCCAGCTGTTATTTTTAAGAAAATACCCAGAACTGTATTATTTCTTTCATAAATACCCAGTGGAGTGAAATCTTGAGAAAGTAAGCAAAAATGAGATCCAGAGCACAAAGAAGTTGTGTCCAGGTACAAATACCTGATCAAAAGTTGAAATTGAAAAGAGTTTATGATTGAAGTTTAAAGATTATAGCATAAATCAGAAACACCTACTATAAGGAATAAGAGCAATTATAGGAGAAAAAAATTCCAATATTCTTTGAAAGGATCACATCTATTTGTATAAAAATATAACTTTTTCACTATGAAAAACAAAAATAAATCTAAATAATAAAGAGAGCCAGCATTCACAATTAAGAAATGAGGATAGGGTGTATATGTGTGTGTGTGTAGAGTACTGTCTGTAATGTAAATATAGATAAGGGAGTTGACGATTATATTTTCTAAGTTTTTCTTTTTTTTTCCTAAATTTTTCTCTCACATCCCTGAAAGTTCAATTATGTTAATACATTTCCACAAATTTCAATTAACCTCTGTCATAATTACTTTCTACATATCTTAAAAATTACATTGATATTTACCTCTCTTTTGTAAAGTTCATCACCCTTTAAAAAATAATTAGGAAATTTCTTTAGAAACCATTTTTTAAACATGAAGAATGACTCCTCTTTAAGTAATAAGATTGATAGGGAGTGAGTTATATAGATAAATAGATACATAAAATTTCAAATCAGGTTTGTGAAGGAGTTATATAAAATTGGACATTAGTATATTTAGGATGTTTTATTGAGACAGGAGACATTAATTAAGTAGGAATACCAATTCCTAAATTCACCATTATCCTAATTTTAGTTATTTTAATTAGTATTAGATCTGCAAAGGAGTTATAAACTGGGATAACTGAACCCTGCTTTTTCTCAGTGCCTCACAGTCACGTTCTCTTCTGAAGAACCTAAGGTCTTGCTAAATACTGGTATGGTGGGACTAACCATAGACACACGAAGAATGACTCAGAATCATGCAGAGTTTCTGAATGAGCCACATAGTATAATAATTTCATCAGAACTGTGATCTGGAAGAATACTGAAGGAAAAGATACAAACATTTTCATTAAATATCAGGTATAAGTTGGATGGAGATCTATTTCTAAGTAAAAATCCATACAATCCATACAAAATTCCTAGTGAGAGACTTATAGAGCACAGACACAAAAATACAAAGAGAGGCAATGTGGAGATGAAGACAGAGTCTGGAGTGATGTTACCATAAGTCAAGCAACCTCAAAGCATGCCGGAGCCACTAGAAGCCTGAAGAGCCACGGAAGGGATTCTTGCTCAGAGTCTCCCGAGGGAACACAGCCCTGATAATAATTTTTTCCATTCCTCCTTTCCTACTGTGGGTTTCTGGAATTGACTCCAACTCTTTCTTGATTTATCAGTTAGCCATACCCATAGCAAGCCCACAAATTCCCTAGGTTGATGTTTCAAACTAATTGGGAAGCAATTTTCTGGTGAAGTTTTGCAGCAAAACCACTGCTATTGTTTTCCTTTGTATGTGTGTCTCTGAAGTGTCTGGGTGGTGGTGGCACCAGGTAAAGGATGTTGCATTGGATTATGTGTATGGAGGAGACAGTAGAAATTGACTGATTCAGATGATATTACTATTACCCACGCTATTTCCCAAGGACCTTTAGACAGGAAAGTGCTGGGCTTTTGGGGAATTGAGCACATCCTTCTCCCCTTATGATCTAATATATTTAGAGATCTAATATAGAAGGATGATATATAATCAGAATTCTTGATTTTGAGTCCCTGCTTTGCTATTCACAACTGTATCTACATGGTCAATGTTTGAATGTTCTTGAGATTCAGCTCCTCTGTTAAAACAAACAAAACAAAACAAACAAAACAAAATAAAACAATGGTGAAGAGTACTTATTCCCTAGCTTTTTTGTTTTTTAGAATTTTTTTGATAAAAATATGAACATTTTTAATGTAGTTTATGCCAGTTTACTAAACTTAATTATAGAAGATTATTATGCCAATTATTCTAAGGTGTTCTAATAGGGATAAGTAATTCTTTAGCTATCATTATTATAGCATGTTGTACTTATTTGCTGAAAGGTCAGGGGTGCCTGGGTGGCTTCATCAGTTAAGCATCTGACTCTTGATTTCAGCTCCTGTCACGATCTCAGGGTCATGAGATTAAATGCTCCCCTTCCCCTTGTCCCCCACCACCATCAGGCTGTGCTCTGGGTGAGAAGCCTGCTTGGGATTTTATCTCTCCCTCTCCCTTCCCCCCGAAATGAATGAATGAATGATTAAATAAATAAATAAAAATAGAATTAAATAAAGTTCATATATATTTGCTTGCCTTTTATTTGCAGCTTACTGTACATAGGAGCCTATCTTTTGGCTACACTCAGCTAAATCCATTGCCCACTTCATCTGTCTGTGGAGTCTCCAATGGAAATATCAAGTGGCATATTATAAAGGATTATGACTTCCTCATCTCCTGCTCAGGAATTTGGCAGATGCTACTAAATATTGTAGTGAGTCATTATGAACTCAAATGAAGGAGTTTTTCCAAATTTTACAAATATTTCATTTTTTAAATCCTATACCAGGTTTTCAGAATATTAATACATTTTAAACAAATTTTATTTTTTTATTTCAGCAAGTCCTAGTTTGAATGCTAGTTCTGCCAGTAGATACTCATTCCTACTTCATGAGGTTATTGTGAGATTTAGATAATTCATTGAATATGAAATATGGCATATGTTTGTTCCCTAAGAAGTGATAGCTATTTTTAATCTGTGCTTATTTGTTTAACTTTTTCCCCCTTTTAAAATTTTTCAAGCAACAAGTTTTTTCTGCTTTCCATTTTCATTGCTTTGCTTAAATAAATTTTTATTGTTTAATGGATTTTTTATTTTATCTTAATGAATTTTAATCATTTTAGCATTTTAGGCTGAAGAAGTGACACTTTGAAGAATGTTTTATCTGTCATATAACTCATTAACAAGTAAAACATCATATTGTGAAAACAGCAGAGGTAAATAATTGTAGATAAATCAAAGACAGAGGTGGATGGACATATAGATATATAAATAGCAGGTAGATCGAAAGAGAAAGAGTTGGAAGACAGGTCATTGGGGCACCTGGGTGTCTCAGTTCATTAAGCATCTGCCTTTGGCATAGGTTATAACCCAGGATCCTGGGATCCAGCTCCTTGTCTTGCTCCCTGCTAAGTGGGGAGCCTGCTTCACCCTCTCCCTGTGCTTCCCCCGCTTCATCAGTGTTCTCTCAGGCTCTCTCTGTCAAATAAATAAATAGAAAATAGAAAATATTTTTTTAAAAAAGATAGGCTGTAGACAGATGATAGATATGTGTAAGATAATTGGAAAGATGTGTAGATAATTAGTCCCAGATTATTATAGATGATAGGTAGAAAGGGTAGGTGGTAGAGAAAAGAAATAGAGACTAGCTGGATAAAATAGCTGGAAGATAAGAGAGAGAGTAATGATTGCATATAGAGAAAGATAACTGGATCATAATATATATGTTATTTAAAAAACATGAATTAAACCTATTCATTTTCTTGAAATCAAAAGAGGAAGTAGAGAAATAAAAGAAATTAAAGTTTTAAATAAGGTTTTTTAACTACATGAAGAGATTATTTCTTGAGTAATTTTTTTACTGATTGCAATATCGTAAAACATTAACAGTACAAAATAACTTGTAATTTTGTTTATCTGTAATTTTAATTATTTTAATAATTGTAATATTAGCTCTTTACTTTCTATGTTGAAAGTGGATGAAATTAATAATTCCCAAATCCAGTCCAACTTTCTCCCACCAATGTATTTGGTTATTCATTTTAACATGACTGGAGATATAGCATTTATATTCCCATCTATAACCATAATTTATAAAGATGTTTTAGATTAATTCTACATTTAAATGTTTTCATTGATTTGTATGAATTATTTTTATATGCATGCTCTTTTTTTGAGTCAATATTAATATACTCTTTTCATAGTTTTGATTTTCTTTAGTATGCATTCAGGATTATACATGATCCTCCTCCTTGCATGCCTAAAAATGTCCTCTTGGTACTTGACAATAATATTTTTGGTTTACACTTTTTTTCTCTCAGAACATTGTAGACAAGTTTCCATTGTTCTTTGGCATTAGATACTCCTTAGGAGAAATGTGAGGCAGCCTGATTTCTAAACTTTGGGAATTATTTAGTATTTGCTTTCAGATGAGTAAATAACTCACTCTGTTCCTGGTATGCCTTGGTGTTTTATATATGTGTGTGTGTTGGATATGTCTATATCTTTCATGTTAGTTCTTTATTCATTTTTCAGTACTTCCATTTTCACTATCTCTGGTTTTTTTTCTTTTCTAATTATCATCAGCTGAATCAGCTTTGTCTCCTAATTTAACTTCTTCATAATTATGTTAATTCATCTTGTGAAACCATGTTTTGAAAAATTTTCCCCTATGTCCATACTTTTGTTTTGGGCCACAGCTCTTAGTTTTTGCTTTATTGAATGTTCCTTGAATGATGTTGTTTTGGCCCTTGCTTATTTTCCTCAATAGCGATCATTGGTTTTACTTAATTCTGTTTTTTATGATCTTATAATTGATATATATTTTATTTAATTAATTTGCTTTTAAGATATTCTACAGTATGGAGTAATCATTAAAATAATTATTTTATTCCTTGAACTATATTTCCTTTTTTAATTTTTTATTTATTTATTTTTAAAGATTTTATTTATTTGTCACAGAGAGAGATCACAAGTAGGCAGAGAAGCAGGCAGAGAGAGAGGAGGAAACAGGCTCCCTGCTGAGCAGAGAGCCAGATGTGGGACTCGATCCCAGGACCCTGAGATCATGACCTGAGCTGAAGGCAGAGGCTTAACCCTCTGAGCCACCCAGGTGCCCAAATTATATTACCTTTTTTTAGAATTATATTTTCTTTAAGTCTATTTTGAGACTGGTCATTGTATACTACTCCCATTCTACTTTTGTTTGTTTTGTGTGACTCTTTGACTTCCTTTCCAAAATTTATGGGGCATTTTATTTTGTTCTCACTTTTGTCTTGATTTTGGACACATTTTGATCCTTGTTAAAATAAGGAAGATGGCCAAACATTCAGTCCTCTTTTCTGTGTCATGATGATATCGAGTATAGATTACTGAGAGGTGGAGCAAAAATTGGTAACCAAGGTATTACCTGATATACTTATGAAGAGCATACCAATATCACTGTGAAGGTCACTGTTGGTCAGCAATACAAGAAAGTGATTATTATAAGAATCAAGGACCCTGAGAGCAATGGGATTGATAGGATTCAGAATAATAGAGGCCAGGTAGTGGTGCTTAACAGTCAAAGCATGATGCTGATATTTTATAATGAAGAGCAAAGTCAGGGTGGCAGCAGGAGCCAAAGAATGATGCACATGTTTAGTAGAAGAAGGTAAAGATGAGTAGCCAAGATTGATGATATTGATCAACATATGTTGTCAAAAACAATCCAGGATAGATGATCAGGAGTCTGAGAGGCATTGAAATAAAAACACTGTAAACTCTTGTTCAGTTTCCAGCCTTGATTCAATTTTTAGACCTGAAACCCACTGACTGAAGGAGAGGCCAGATAATTATTTCCCTTGGTTATTTCAAAAATTGTCCTCTGTGCAATCACTGTGATACCTGCATAATAAGGAAGGGAGAGCACAACTCTAGGGTTTTGGATTAAAAGTTTGGGTTAATGTTAAAACTTTGTCACTGCTCCACCACCACTACTCTGCCTTTAGAGGAGCAGTAGATAATAAAATGGGGTACTGTCCCAAGTCCATAAACAGTGGATCCATTGAGTCTTGGTATGCTATTGGGCCTTGGTAGAGAAACATCTTATGGTATACTATCAAATAACCATGTGTCCAGAGCTGCTGTAATGAACTGTAGGTGTCAGACTTTGTCTTAAGTTTAAATGGAGCATCAGGCCACTGAAAGATGGAAGTTCTATTTAATAGACTGGTCACAAGCAAAGTTAGAAAGCAAGTAGGTGTAAGTAGGCTAGACAACTGTTAATGACCCTTTCAACTCAAACCTATGACTATATTAGGGCAGAGGATTTCCATTATGAAGAAATGATGACAGAGAAAAGTCAGACTTGGTTCATGAATGGATGGGATGGTATATTTTTACAAGCCAGAATGTACTATAGCCCAGCTCAAAGATAACCCTAAATGAGAAGGTTGAAAATAAACCCTCACTATGAGTAGAAGTTCTAATAGTTAAAATGGCCATTTATTTTGGAAAGTGTGTGTGTGTGTGTGTGTGTGTGTGTGTGAGAGAGAGAGAGAGAGAGAGAGAGAGAGAGAGAGAGAGCGAGCCATGGGCAGTTGCAAATGACTTAGCTGGTTGGTCAAGTCTGGAAGGGAAAGGATTGAAAATCTGGGGTCAAGAATTTCTGTGAAAGAGACATATGGCTTATATTTTAGAATAATGGAAATGTAGATTCACTTGGTTCAGTAAAAACAGTGATGGCCATTATTTACACCACTTATATTTCATGTGTTCTTCTGTTATAAATAGTATCCTCCTATGTATGACATTTGTTCTTTTTTTGAAAGCCTGAGACATTCATGTTTCAGTAATTGTTTCCTTATTCGATTCTCATGCTCAAACCTTAGTTTAATTTATATATTTCTAGTAATTTATTAAAAAAACAACCCCAAACCTTCTCATCTAGTTATGTAGTTGGCCATATATATTTTCTTAAAACTATTTATGGTATGATGATTTATTTTGGGATTTTCAAAGATAGGATATGCTGAAAGAGATGAATGGATGTAATTATAGCTCATTACCTAAAATGACATGAAATTATGGGAACTGGTTTGGTAGTTTGTCTATATGTTTTAAACCTAAAGTGAAATATTATAGAAGGAGTATTGTTCATAAAGTTACTATTTCATCAAAATTATTGCCATTAAATAGTATCTATTACATAGTTGTTACAGAAATTATTATATTTGATCAACTTGGAATGTGTGGAGTACAGTATACACACATATATTCTGCTTCTTAAAAAATACCTACTAAAAGAACAAACACACATTTCAAAGTACTCCCCCAAATGGTCATTAATATTTATTTGGAATCAAGCTTACTACATCAGGGAACTTTTAAAACTTTTTATAGACCTAGATTTGGGGAGAACAATATTAAGTGAATTTGAAGAAGAATAAATGGAATTTTGTTAGCATACTAAAATTACCATGTACCAGAATTAATTATGCCGTGTGATTTTAAGCAGGTATTTATAACCCTAGTTAACAGAATCCTATCTATCTTCTTAGGAATAATATTATTTTTTGTTGTTTCATCTTTATTAACAGTACTTTAGTTTGTGATCATCTTTTCCTTCATATGGTGAAGAAACACGCTACTCTGATTTATTTGATTTAGCAAGATTTTGGGTCTCTTGTGGCTTTAATCTTTAAATTACATTGTTGCTTGAAATTCCAAAGGAAATTAACTTCATCTAAAAGTATATGTAATATCTGTTTTTTTAAAAGTTAATAAAAAATTAAATTTGTCCAGCTAGCTTGGCTCAAGGTGTATAGTGACAGAAGAATCTGGGAGCAAGAAAATCATCATATATTACAGGGGAAAGGCTGAGATGTGCCTGTGTGTTTATATTTGACAATTTATAAAGAAACTTTCAAAGGAGTTAATTTCCTCCAATGTGCAAACAATATTCTTTTTTTTTTCTTTATTCTGTGGCTAGTTTTCAAGTACTTTAATACAAGTGACGAGAAATCAGTTGGAAGTAATTAATAATAATAAGCAGTAAGCAGTAACTGAATGCCTACATCTGAACCTGTCAGAGTCCATTTTTAGTGGGATATAATAGTACACTTGCCTATTCTGTGTAATTACATTGAAAAAGAATAACAAATGAAAAATGAGAGAGAGAAAGAAAAGGAAATTGATAAATTGGGCTGATAAATCAATGGGAAACAGAAATATACTCAGGAAAGCTAGGTAAGCATACATTTGAAAATATAATTTATTTTTGAAATTTCATGGTAAGAAATGTTTGGATATTATATAAAATACATCATTTCCATTTAGAAGTACTTACAATAAAATATATAAGTTAACATTTTATGACATATTTATAAGTTTGGATAATTATTTAAAATAATAACTATAGGGCGCCTGGGTGGCTCAGTGGGTTAAAGCCTCTGCCTTCAGCTCAGGTCGTGATCTCGGGGTCCTGGGATCGAGGCCTGCGTCTGGCTCTCTGCTCAGTGGGGAGCCTGCTTCCTCCTCTCTCTCTCTGCCTCCCTCTCTGCCTACTTGTGATCTCTGTCAAATAAATAAAATCTTTATAAAAATAATAATAATTATAAAAGTATTTTGTTCAAATGTACTGACAAGCTACTGGAATTGATATTAATTACTGCCAAATCTAAGTTGATTAAATCCAAAATAATATAACATAAAGCAGTCTAAAATTTTAGTGAGAAGTCATCGCCTATCTTTACATTATCTTTAAAATCTATTACACAAAAAGAAAGTTTAGAAAATGCAAGTAAAAGAAAATTCTCAATGGTAATTAATTCTGGCCTAATAAAAGTTAATAAATATAAGTGTACACAAAATGACACCACTTCTAAAATAAAATATTGGAAGCTGGGTAAGGGTCAAGATGGCGGAAGGCCAGGTGACCGCATTTCAGGGAGTTCCCTGAAGAGAGCTGAATTCCAACAAAAAAACCACTACAAGACCACCGTGAACACCCATGAAACCAGCCTGAAATGTGATATTTCCCACTTCTGGACCGCCACGAGAGACAAAGAACATCGGCAAAAAGGTAGAAACAAATTGGAGGGTC